>SNQJ01S0059684.1:0-23894 GCA_010110895.2 Picea sitchensis | reverse complement strand
TATATATATATATATATATATATGAAAAAGATTAGAATCAAATAAGAATACTAGAATTAATAAAAGAAAAGTTGGGAAAAAATAAATAATATTAGATAGAGAACATAAGATGGAATAATAACAGAAGAGGAGTAGAGGTTAACATAATTGATATTTTGAAAACAAATTAAAAGTATCAACAATATGTTATTTAAAAGGTTAATATTTTGAAAACAAATTAAAAGTATCAACAATATGTTATTTAAAAGTATATATAAGATTTGCCTTAATAACAGGGAATTGTATACACACCCTGGAAGAGTAATGGTTTTTGGAGGACTTTTTGAGACTTAAATAGGGTTTTGATATTCTTTTTTTGCTAATTTTTGGAGGATTTTTTAGGACTTAAATAAGGTTTTGATGTTATTTTTGTCAAGATTTTGAATAAACTGGTCATTGATGTTATGAAATAAGAAAGAAAAATTTAGTCTCACAAAAAAAGAAAGAAACAACGGATTGATTTTAGGTTTAGGATGAAGAGCAACTTGAACATCTCTTTTATATTATGCAACACACCATTAAAATGTTTTAACAAATCGTAACAATTTTTTACATTCAATTATTATATATAAAATCAGCTATGTTCATCTTATTAAAATTCCTTTGAAAAAGTGGAATTAGGTTTCAATTAGGTTTGCACCTTTAGTGTGGAATTCCTCTGAAAAAACAGCGTAATAAAACGTCTGCCTGGTTTGCGTGGAATTCAATTACGTTAGCACCTGTAGCGTGGATTTCAATTAGGTCTGCCCGGCTATCCTGTAGCTTTTTTGTAATAGCAAAATCCAAAATACACCCGAGTAGCTATGTCCTTCATATTTTTGAACAAAACAATCTGCAAAATGGTGACCTCAGAACTACGGAGAGTTGACATGTTATTGGAATAAAATGTACAATGGACAGAGTCTTAACAAAATATATATATATATATATATATATGATTATGGGAAGGGATTTGATAATAGATCTACACAAAACATATAGAAATAGAATAAGAAAAAACATCACACAATAACATGCAATTAGAAATAAAATGTAATTTTTCAACATGTAAATAAATATTTAATGTAAATATAATTAATGAATGTAAATAAAATAATGTTTAGAAATATTAATTAAATGAATGTGAATATATATTGGGAAACACATAAATAAAATGTAATTTTTCAACATGTAAACAAATATTTAATGTAAATATAATTAATGAATGTAAATAAAATAATGTTTAGAAATATTAATTAAATGGATGTGAATATATAGTGGGAAACAAATTTATATAATGAATATATATATTTTTAAAGAAAATTTATAATAAAGATATATTATCCAAATCAATTTTGTTTAAATGAGACATTGTGTGGATGAGAAAAAAATGAGAAAAATACAAATTTTAGATAGGTTTTGAATGTAAATGTTTTATTAAGGGGTTAACTCTTACTTACAATAAATAGCTAGTCCCCTTTGTTGGAGAGTTATATTGTGGTTGGTTTCTTTTATGGTGTTGCTCAAGATGGGGGCTCCAAGCTGGTGTCGTACTTAAATAGGAGGAGAGTTATGGTGTATATGGTTCTTTGCTTATTACAAATAAGTTACTTGTTTACTTGTGGGAGATTCAAAATTTATTGTGGATTGGTTCCCTTTTAAAAATAATATGCGTGTGATTTCATTACAACCTTGGATGCAAGGTATTCCTTAGTAAGCAAGCTTTGGACTTAGAGAAATGTTTGACTATCTTTTGAGAATATATATATTTTTTATATATGTTTCTCTTGGTTATATGTAAGGGACAGTGAAATATACTGTATATTTTGTTTGGTTATTAAGTTTTTTGGAGAGTTAGATGGGGTGGATATGAACAGATGATGATGAACTATTTTGGGAATGTGTGGTTCGGTACTGTATATTATAATATAATTTTATTTTTTTTCATTTTGAATTTTTGTTTGGAGGGACAGGACTTTAAAGATAAAATAAATAACAAATAAAACTTTAGTAGAAATGTAGGGAATTGCTAAAATGTTAGACAAAAATACTATCATAATTCATAATAATTGTATGTTGTGATAATTTTTTGGTCAGTATAATCATTATAAAATTAGAAAGTATAATTTTTTATATAATTTATATATAAGTAATTGGAAAAATGATTAAGTGGGATGTGCATTGATGTTACTACTAATACATTATAAAATTTAATTTGATATATTAATTTCAAAATTATAATGATCAAGTGCAATGATTTAAATAATGACATCTAATGAAATGACTTAGTGCATTGATTTTAACAATGATATAGTGAAATAGCATACCATACATTACATTGATTTCAACAACCATACAATGTAATATGATTGGTGTGCACAACAATTTGATGTATATTGATTTAAAAAATGTTTGGGGGCTATAATTTCAATAACAATATAGTGCAAAACAATTTAATTCAATTACTTTGAGAATAATACAATGCTAAACAACTTACATCATTGATTATGTGGTGTTACATTTAGAAAAAAAATAATTATTGTGGATTGGTTCTCTATGAATAGACATTACATTTAGAAATAGAATCAAATTAATCATGTAATAAAGTGCAAATAAACATATTAGAAATATAATGTTTATAGAAATAGAATAAAAATAAACATCACATAATAAAGTGAAAATAGACATACTAGAAACATAATGTCTGAATATGTGAGAAAATAAAATGCCCACAATTATGAGAAAATAAAATTCTTATAAAATGAATGCCTTTTTCTATACATATAACTTATATATTATGGAAGAAAATTATATATAATAAGGATATATATCAAATTTAAATTTGGATAAAAGAAAAGATGAAAACCATAAATTGAGATCAATTACTCTATCAAACATATGTTACTAAATAATGAATCTAATAGTTAAGAACATGTGTTTCCTCTTTGGAGATCATGGAGAGGATCTTATACATCAATTTGATGATTAATATTGTTATTATTATCTTAATTGTATCAATCACTTCCTTCACATTAAACACTGTTACTTTATTATTTTTATTTTTTTTATTTCCCTAAATTTTCTTCATTTTATTAGATTTATTTTATTTTTTAACTTACCATATTTATTTAGAAAGAATGTAAATTCATTTTAACAAGATTTGCCATGACAAATTAATGGATTAAATTCATTAAGGTGAAAAAATTTCTTTATTTATTTTTCCTAAAATAAATTTATCCATTAAAGTATAAAAAAAAA
Organism: Picea sitchensis; assembly: GCA_010110895.2. Lineage (NCBI taxonomy): Eukaryota > Viridiplantae > Streptophyta > Pinopsida > Pinales > Pinaceae > Picea > Picea sitchensis. Next base: position 20,618 of record SNQJ01S0059684.1, on the reverse strand, counting down.
TTTATTTGTTTTTCTTAAAATAAATTTATATCTAGATAAACTTGATTTAATTAATTTCTTTTATTATTCTTCTAAAAATTATATATATATATATATGCTTGCTAGTTTGTTGGTGGGACTAGTCTGAAATTCAGTGACATCTAAATCATCATAATCATTCGGGGATGGCACTTTGCTTAAACCACACCAACCCTTAACATGAGTGGATTTTAACATCACAAAGTGTCTTAACAACACACTCTCTCAGAAAAATCATTTTAAAAGATAGCTTAACCTATAATGTATTAGAAACAAGACACAATCATAAGAAAACCAATAACAGCAATATGGAAAATGAGATATGTAGCTTAGAGGTTGATTGAAATACTTTTCATCATAGATATTGTTTGGACCCCACAATATCTATTGCCACCTCCAACATTGAGTCTTTCGGTTTCTTTTTCCATTCATATTAGAGAACTTTTTACCATGGATTTGTATGGGAAAACTGATTGGCTATTAGCAAAATCAGTGAGGCAGTCATTCATCAAAATAACATAATGGGATTATTCATAAGTCTTACATGACATGTGATTTTACAAATCAGTGGGGCAGCCATTCCTGTGGAATATATACAAAATCTGGATCGAGAAGAAAAAGTGACACAATACCAAAATATTACATCACAGCGTACAATATGCTAAATAATGTCATCCATCTAATCCTAAAGAATTTGAAGGGTAGGAAATATCCCCATTTCGTTCGCCATTGGGTATCAAAATTTATTCAAACCATGGCATTGCGATGGATACGTCTTTTCATCCCGCATAATCAGAATTAGAATAAACTCATGCGCATAACAGGGGTGACGCCATTTGTTGACAATTATGAAGCAGGGAGAGAAATGTCCTTTCATCCCGCATAATCAGAATTAGAATAAACTCATGCGCATAACAGGAGTGACGCCATTTGTTGACAATAATGAAGCAGGGAGAGAAATGTCTTTTCATCCCGCATAATCAGAATTAGAATAAACTCATGCCCATAATAGCATAATAGGGGAAATGATATTTGTTGACAATAATGAAGCAGGGAGAGAATGTCTTTTCATCCCGCATTATCAGAATTAGAATAAACTCATGCGCATAATAGGGGTAATGACATTTGTTGATAATTATGAAGCAAGGAGAGAAATGTCTTTTCATCCCGCGTAATCAGAATTAGAGTAAACTCATGCGCATAATAGGGGTAGCGACATTTGTTAACAATTATGAAGCAGGGAGAAAGATACGTTCCGAAATTAATTGAAAAGATAACATGAGTTTCAGACAGGTGCAATTTCTTCATGATGAGAGACGTAAAGTTTGATATTCACTGGCCAACCGAAAGCTGAATTCGCCACTTTGTCAGTTCATCTACTCTGCGTACTGTTTCTGCGAGTGAGGAGATTTCTTTGTTTTCTGGTAATGGTACAGATTCCGCGAGTGAGGGGATTTCTTTGTTTCCTGGTAATCCACGTCACAGTAATTAATACTCGAGAGAACGTCACAGTAATAAATACTCGAGAGAAGAATAAAAAGAATTTAACGTGCAAATTTTACTCATTTCGATGACTGACTACTTTGAAAACCTAAAATAAATTTATGTTATTTCTTTGGTAAGCTATAGACACCAAATTGTGTTGCTCGTCTGCCATTAGGAAAACTAGAGCCAAGGAAAAAATATTATTTAGATTAATTGTCTTGAAAGTTCATTGTAACCTGAAACTAGAGAGAACCACGAGAGATGAGTCTAATAATGACCTACCTAACATGATTGCTTGGAGGAGATGGGGCTATAACTCTTAGACCTTTGAGAGTAGAAAATGGGAAAACTAACATAAATATTATGAGTAAAATTAAACTTAGGGAGGATGGTCATATGTAACAACTGAAACATGGGGTTGAGAGTTTAGAGAAGTCTAGATTAGCAATCTTCTCACCAAGAAAGTTGAGCTTGTGGTCAACGAGCTTGGTTTGGAGTTGCACGTCTTCTAGTTGAAGAAGAATTTCTTAATGGATCTCATGTCTTTCCATAAACACTTTACTCGTGGGTATTTTCATATGCCAATAGAGGTCGATCGTTCGATAATACTTGGATTGCATGGCCCGTGAGGAATATGAGTCAAGAATCTCGGGGTGGATACTCTCGGTTACTTCTTCATCTGATATGAAGGGTCGTGGGATCCTCACATTAGTCTCTACAAGATCGACCTCGGCTTGGATTTCTGGAGGAGTATGCACCTGATAATTGGTAGTTGAGTCTTTTGCTTCCGAGTGTACCCTGGAGACCGTCACCCTGTGACGACTACCCCACACGTGACGATGAGAACCATTGTGTGCCGTGAGTATGGTCAGGAAAGGAGAGCTCGAGAGGAGGGAATGGAAATGAGAAGTAACAGGTCTGAGAGAGCCAAAAGCAAGATAGAGAGAAAAACAAAGCGTGTTTCAGGGAATCAAGAGTAGGTGGAGAGAGGAACCAAAGGTTCGGCTAGGGAGAGGGTCGATATAACCCACAAGAATGCACAGAGTTGGGACACATTTGGAAGGTCAACATTCAAATGATGAGAGGGATCCAATCTCTTTAGGTGCAAACCTTTAACCTTTCCTCAAATTTTGTACTCTAAAAGAGTTTTTCACCTAGAGAGATTTGATCCCTCTAGCTTGATACATTAAAATAGATCTATGATGGTTTAATACATTAATATTAAAGTATTAAAAATATTAATTTAATTTTTTTTTATGTTTTATTTTAATATATTAATATATTAATACTATTTATTATTATTATTTTAATGTATTACTTACTAAGTTGTAGAGGGCCTCTCCACTCAATTATTTTATATATATAATTATTGAAAACTTCGTAGGGAAATAGAAGGAACTTACTCATAAATTTGTCACATAAGTATCTCACCAAGGAGATTTAAACAAAACCTTTATTAATTCAAAACTAGTTGAGTTATCAGTAATATTGATAACAATTAATTAAAATAATCTCTTAAATATATATAGATAAACTTAATAAGATGAATAACATGCTGTTATTATATATATATATATATATATATATATATATATATATATATATATATATATATATATATCTTCTATATATTTTGCATAAATAGAATTTAAAATATAAATAAAAATGATTTATAGAAGATGAATAGAAATACTCACTTTTTAAAGAGTCTATATAATTCATTAGTCTATATAATTCATTAGTCTATATATTCTAAGTAATATTAATTTACCTGGTAAAAAGAATTTATGAATGGAAGATTTATGATAAAAAAGTTAGCAATGCAGAATTAAATACTTTTTCTATATAAATGGCTTGTGTTTATTTTTAAGGTTACAACTAAACCATATACCAAATTGGTATATGAGGTCCCCTTGTTTGCAAAACAAAATATCCTATATATAATGCATAAACAAATTAAAAAATATAAATAAAAATGATTATAGAAGATGAATAGAAATACTCACTTTTTAAAGAGTCTATATAATTCATTAGTCTATATATTCTAAGTAATATTAATTTTAAGTAAAAAATTATGAATAAGAAAGATTTATGATAAAAGTTAGCAATAAATTAATACTTTTTCTATATAATAATAATTTATTTTTAAGGTTACAACTAAACCATATACCAAATTGGTATATGAGGTCCCCTTGTTTGCAAAACAAAATATCCTTTCATGTAATGATTTGTCAATTGTCTATAGAAATGTACATACCCTATCCTTTTTTGATTTGAATATATAAACATATAATTGTAAATCTAATAAGATTGCACATCAATAATGTTTTATTGGTATGTCACAATGACCAATGATTGATATATAGACAAATACTTACCCTAATGTTGGACAATCGGGAATAAATTGGGATAGAGGGGAATGTTTGCTTTATAAACACATAACATATCTTATCTACTAAAGGTGTGCATGTACACAAACGCGTAGATTATAAAAAAGGAAGTAATGTTTCAAGTTTAGAAAAGGATATGCAATGTTTCGTGGTAGGCAACAAGTAAGGAAATGTATATAATAATAATAATAATATATTTTTAAGGTCACGGCTAAACCACACCAAATTGGTGTATGAGACCCCCTTGTTTGTGGGATAAGGAATCCCCTCCGCCCAACGATTTGACTGGTAAAGTCTACTAAAGTATACATATCCTAAGAAAGAAAACATAGCAACGAGACACACCAACATAAGCATAATAATACAAAATACCACAATTCTCTAGAACAGAGTTTGGGGACAGTGGCAGCAAGAAAGAATGGTTTCACATTATTCGTATGTTTATCTAAGCATCCAATTTATGGATAAGGATCAACTAATCTATGTTTTTTCTTAGATTTTTCATTTTGGGTTTTTGTAAAAATACATGATGAAAATATCAACTTTTTATAACCATATTATAACCATAAAATGTGTGGAAGCCTTCCTATACATAAATCTGATTTTTTCCAATTTTCTATTCTAGAAGAATATATGCTAATTTGAATGATAATTTAAAAAAAAACATATGCTAATATATGCTGATTTTCTATTCTAGATTTACATATGTGATAAGAGGTTTGTAATTTTAAAAAAAACACAGAAATATAGGTAACTTTGAAGCTAGAGTATGCCCAAAAACAGGATAGGTTAATAATGAAAAATTGTAGCTCTTTCAGTGGATCAAAAAAATATTTTGTGGAACCCATAATGAGGATTGCTACTTCTAACAGACTGTTCTTGCACTACTCTTTACATTCATATCATGGAGCTTTTTCCACGACGTACTTGTCTTTGAAACAGACCGGCAATAAACTTAATGTTTTTTTTTTTTTTTTGTTATTAAATACTGAAAATCGGTTCGCTGGTCTGATATTCAGATGGGCTTTTGTAAATCCGTAGGCGTAGCTATCACTGTCGATTATATTCAACTAAATCATGACATGCGAAAAGAAAGGGATCTGCTACTGAAATAAATGCATAGGGTAGTACAATATTCTCCATAATGTCGTCGTCCATCAAATCCTGAAATGATTAAAGGCCAGGAAATACAATGTAATGCTGGGAAAAAAATTGTAATAAATATTCCCAGACCTTTCCCACCAGAATGCCGATAGTGAATCCAACCTTATTGAGATGATGATAGACATCGCTTTCGAACTCTCTTTTCTTTTCCAATTAGAAATAGACCGAACTCCATTCCAGTTCATTTCAGCGAATAATACCAGTAACAACTTATTTTGATAAATGTTCTTAACCATTAGGCCCATTGTGGTTCTTGGAGAATTTGGTAACTCAAAGGACAACGACTACTAGTTATAGTTGTGATCCTTGTATGTTTATAAGTTTATATGAAATAGGTCACTTTGTAAAATGTTGGATACATTCAATATCTAGAGTACTCTCCTATATAACTCTTGAATACAACGAGCTATGTACTTTGACATATGAGAGCATGCCAATAGAATGATTAAGTATCTAGATTGTTTTTCTGTCAAATACAACAAGCTATGGACTTTGACAGATGTAAGTATGTCAATTATCATCGGTCATTACAAATATGTCATCGATGGTCAGAAGCAATTGTATCTTTAATGGATGAAGTGGTAGTTCAGAATGAAAGGTGGATGAGCATAGTCTACGAGAGTTCAGAAGTGGATAGATGCACTAATGAAGACTAGACCACACAAAGATCAAAGTTCTAAAAATATTTTTTGTAAAAGGTGTTTATTTGATTTTATTATTTTTCTTTGTGATATTAAGGGAGAGTTTTAGAATTAATGCTTACATTAGAAACAATTTGGGTTTGTTGGAGATTGTTGGGATATTCTCTCAACCTCTATCTCCAAGTTTAGAATAAGTTGGATTTGACAACACCTATTTAAATGTATTGTATCTCATCTTGAATATGCAATAATAAAAAGTGTTTGAGTGTCTTGTGGGAAATTATTTTTCTGAGTGTTATTCCTTTTTTTTTTTAAAACTGGTTCACAATTTATACATTATAAATTTTTAATAAAAAAAAATTTTGTAAGCTAGTTGTTTGCATTACCTTTCAGAAACAAAATTTACATATTAGGTTCCAGAAACTTGTGCAGAGGCTGCCATGAAAGGAAACCAACCCCACCACTAGAGATAAAAGTTCCATAAAATTCTACTATAACAACTACTATCTAACATAATGACAGGATTAACAATATATAAAACCATGTTGGGCCTGTAGATATAGCAGAAGAGATAACTTTGTAGTTTGATAGGCCATACAAAAGCTATAAAAAAAAAGTAACTGTCCATGCAGATTACTTGTTGGTGTAGTTGTAGGTGAAGGTGTGCTTGGATGATTCCGACCACTTAGGGTCCATGGTTGCCTTGAGAAGCTCCTCTTCAGTGCAACACTGAGTGAGGTTCTGTGTGCCCGAGTCCAAAGTCCAGTCCAAGCACTTATCCATCAACTCCTGATGAAATTTCATCTCGGTATTGTCTCGACGAAGCTCCAAAATGGTTTATCTCTAAGCATCAATGAAGACCAAGTGAGGCGAAGGCGAAGGGAAAGAGGTGGAAGCTGCATCCAGGTTGGGGAGATGGGTGATGATGGCATAATTCGTTGGAGGAGAAGAGGTTGGTTTGTGGTCTTCGACATCGTCAGGAGGAAGGGAAAAGAAGTTATCCATTCTGGAGTGACAGGGACAAATGCAACATGGACCAGGTTAGCAATGGGCATAGGGAGTTCAACCACTCTAGGAAGAGAAAGAGTCGGCTCATAGTGATCTGGATCACTCTCTAGGAATAGGTAGACACTAGGGCGAGCAGTGAAGGAGGGTGTCGAGGGTGAAACATAAAATTGTGACAAAGAGGAAGAGCCTCGTGCATAGGGAGAGAGCTCACATGGATGGAGGAACAACAAGAAGATGGGGAGCATGTTAGGTAGGAAAATTAACAGAATGAGAAACCTTCCTAAGAAAGGCGATGTTTTTAACCCGCAGAAGAGTCTGGAGAGCCATCAAGATCACATGAGCGTTGTACCTAGTGGAGGACAATAGCAGGTTGGAGCGAGTGTGGTTTAAATGATCTCCGTCAGGGAACCATACGAGGAGAGCGGGGTTGGTTTGTGTGCATGAGCCCTTGTGTGACATGGCTATCAGTTGACACCCCATCCAGGGTTTAATAAATATTAATTTTAATGGATACGTGATAATTTTTTATGATGATGATGCTTAACATCCTCTGAGATCAAAATTGGTCTATCAGATCTTTAAAAAGGAAAGAGATTACCTAAATTTCTTTATAATGTTATTTCGATGCTCATAAAACATTAAGAGAAGCGTTCCAAAATCACTATAGTTTTGATGATTTCGAAGGTTAGGAAGGTCGGTGTTTATAATTTAGCATAGCATATAAAATTAATTATAAGTTGTATTTATTAATAATATTTTTTTTTCAAGAAACAAAACATACTTTCTATTCAATACTAACTTAAAATACAAATCTTAGGTGTTGATGCACATAAAATATATGACTAAATTTTTGTGGCTTAGAGATCCATTATCACTAGCAACAACCACATTAACAATATTAATGTGGCTATATAAGTTGATAAGCATATATTTAACACATACTATAGGGAATTTTTTTATTAATGTGTTAAATATACCCTATATACATACATTAATATTATTAATGTGGTTGTTAACGTCACCCTGAAAATAGATTATTATTATTATTAACAAAGTTTATACAAAACTTTATGATTAATTAACAAAAATATATTAATATTAATATAAATATTGTAGTATAATGTTCCAAAGTTTATAAAATTTTATATGAATTATTTTTAAACCATTAACAATATAATATTTTTTTTTGTAAATAAAAGTGAATCCTTGTATTATTGCCAACTGTAAGATTACAAAAAACCTCCAGCCTATCTACGAATACATAAATGCCTGCAACTGGTTGCAAAAGGTAGATCTTTTGGTTACAAAATTACATTGCTCTTCATGAATTTCTGGAAGTCTGAATCCTCGAAACCTTCGGATTAGATCAACGGTCCTCGAAGGCCCGCAACCAACGACTGAGATCCTCTTTGTGACTTCACTCTTCTCTTCTAAAACCTGACCCCTCAAACTTGCATCAGATTGAGGATCCACGACCTTCCATGATCCGACGGCTATGGTCAAATCGCAAGTTCGCATTTCACGACCCTTCCCTTCTTCTGATTTCGGGTCTTCACGTTTCGGGATAACGAAGGACTGAGTGTTCCCCTTCTTCCAATACCCAAAATTGCAAGTACTTTGAGACCAGATCAACAGTTCAGATCTCCTCATGCTCCAACAGTCCAGATTCTTTCTTGTGTTTTGCAAATTTGGAGAGCATCTCCCTCCATGCTTCCGACTCTCGATTGTTGAGTTCCCGAAATATTCTCGTGTCAGATCAATACAGTCCAGATCTCCTTGTGATCCAATGGTATAGATTCTCTCTTGCGTTTCACGACTTCGTGAATTTGGAAAACAACTCCTTCCATTCTTCAAACTCTCGATTGTCGAGTTCCCATAATCATATGTTGGTTGTTGATCTTCTTCCTTAACTCTTATGGTTTCCCTCTCTCCTGAGATTCTGATCATTTCTGACTTGGAATATTTTCTAAGTAATCAAAAGTGACACCCCATTCGGGTTAGGGCCATCCAGCTGGGCAAGCTCCTTGCATTGGAGCCAAAGGGGTGAGCTTTGGGACTGTCTGGAATCATGGAGAATGATCTACTGCATGGAATCAAACCCTGCATTGGCCAGTCTGTCCGCAACTTTGTTTTCACTTCGCAGAATGTGTGAGGGGGTTAGAGTAAGAGAGGGTCTGAGAAGTGATTGGAAGTTGTAAAGAGGGGCAAGGAGGTGCCAACTAGGAGTGATTTTCCCTAGATCTCTTCCATTCAAGATTTTTGTTGCCAAGTCTATTATGATTTTGGAGTCTCCTTCAATGATCAGACAGGTGAGGTTTTGATCTAGAGCCATTTTCACTCCTCTCATAAGACCCCAAATTTCTGCTAATTGTTAGTGTTGCATCCTAGATTTTTTACATTGAGGCTTTGAATTTGGCCCATGATGTTTCTTATGATCGCTCCATAGCCCGAGTGTCCTGGAATGCCCTTTAATGCTCCATCAAAGTTGACTTTATGGAAGCCAGGCCGGGGGGGGGAGGGAGCCACTCAGAGGGACTGAGGGCTATTGAATTTAGGGGGGGCTGCCGAGGAGGGATGGAGTGTGCAAACGAGAAGCCCCAAGAGTTGAGGAGCGAGAGCTCATCTGGGTCAGTGGGGAATTCTTACTTGGTCCACAATTGTAGCTGAAGAGTTTCTTGGAGATGAAAGAGGATTGTATTCTAGAGGAGGGTAGGAGCAGAGGGCTGGGAATGAAATATTCTCTTGTTCCTCTCTTTCCATAGTTGCTAAACTATGAAGCCTGGTAAGAGTTTCCAGGTTTTGTTCAAGATATAACTTTTGAAGGAACCGTAGCCCCAATCCATGATGGTTCTTATGATGTTATTTTTAACTTGTTTGGTTCTTCTCATGAGCTGAGTGGCCAGGTTCTAGATGATCTCACTGAGTGGAAATTTGTTTAGGAGGTGCTCCATGGTTTTTTCTTGGAGATGGAAGAGATGGAAAATCGAGGGGCCAATGAACCCTCATCTTTGAATATTTACTAGGTTAACATCTTGTTCTGAAGTAGAAGCCAGAGGAAGGTAGATATTTTGGGCCAGAGTTTTGATTTCCATATTTTTGTCCATATGCTATCTTTTTGAAGATTATGGAATTTCTCCTATTAAGTGTATCCCTCCTTGAGAGTGAAGCTTCCATGAGGTGTGTATCCCCATCTAAGAATGTCTTGGTCTATGATTTTCCAGATTCACCTTTGGGAAGTTGCTCGTTTCTAGTGTTGCAGGTCACAATCCCTAGCCACTTGGATTTCTTGATGGGTAGATTTCCAGTTTTTCCAGGGATAACTGCTAGGGGTATCTGTCCACAAATATGCCACTTTGAGAGTGGCAAGATCTTGAATGTGATTTTCGTAGGATTGTAGATTTTCTTCTAGTTGGAGGGGTGGAATTTGCTGCCAAGATCTTGAATGTGATTTTCGTAGGATTGTAGATTTTCTTCCGGTTGTAGGGGTGGAATTTGCTGCTAGGAATCCATTTAGAATAGGGCATTCTGGAAATTGTCAACTTCCCAGAAAGAATGTTCATGTATGAGTGGTTGATTTTTCCAGGACGCATTCCAAATGTTGGAGCCTTGAATTTTCTCCTACATTCTTATAAGATGACTTTGAAGCGTGTTTGGGGCATATTTTCATTTTTAGATTTTTGCCCAGATCTCTGTTGTTGTTTTGAGCCATCTCCACCAAATTCTTTCTCCCATGGTGCTATTTAATTTTCCAGGGTCACGGAGGCCTAGACCACCTAAAGGTTTGGGATTGTAGACTTTGTCCCAACTAACTAGGGCCCATTTTTTGTCTGGGTTGTGTCCATGCCAAATAAAGTTTCTTTGTAGATTCCTTATTTTCTTTATGATCGATTGGGGGGCAGCTAGAGCTGAGAAGAGGTAAGCTGGGATGGCTTGGAGGACTGACTTTAAGAGAATGATTATGGCTGGAAGGTTGAGGGAATGAAAGGTCCAGTTGCTCAGACGGTTGGTAATGGAGAGTAGGAGAGAGTCCCAGGAGATGTTTTTGGCTTCTGAGTCAGAAAGAGGGAGTCTTAGGTAGCGAGAGGGAAGAGAGAAGACAGGGGTATTCATAATTTGAGAAAGGTGTTGTTGGATTGCTTAAGGAGTATTTAAAAAAAAAAAGTTGTGACTTGGCCAGATTAAAGGTGGTGTCAGAGGCTTCGTTGAAATCAAAGAGGACGGAGGTTAGTTTATTTTCTTATTGCGTGGTGGGGGATTTCAAAAGTAGTGTATCATCGAAAAATTGGCTATGGGAGGCTACCAGTTGTAACCCATGAAGAGGGAGGCCTTGGAGGGATCCATTTTGAATTGAACCCTTGATATAGCATCCTAGGCCTTCAACCATTATGACAAAAAGGAAAGGGGAGAAAGGATTGCCTTGCCTTATTCCTCTTGTGGGGGAGAAGGGTTGAGAAGGGACTCCATTGGTGAGGATTGAGAGAAAGGTTGAGGAAATAAGGTTCATTATCCAAGAGATCCAATCCTTGTTGAAAGTAAAAGATGATAGGAGAGCTTTCATGTATTGCCAGTGTTAAGCCCTAATATTGGCTCATTACCCCTTAATTGGGGCATATTACAGTAGTAATGTTATTTTATTTATGTCGGCTTTATTCCATTAGTTTTAATTATACCTCCTAGTCTCCTATATATACCAAAGAGACATTTTCATTTGGAATCATCTTGTACTTGAACATTTATGTGGGGTAAAAGGAGGTTTCCTCCTCGAAGAGGCTTATTATCTGAAATTATCTCTTTTTCAAGGCATTGAGTACTTATTCTGAGGTTTTTCTATGCTATATTGATATTTGGTTCTTAACATATGGTATCAAAGCTCAAGGTCTTGGGGTTTCGCTGCTACATCTAAGACACCTTGGAATTTTTTCTATAACTTTTTTTGTACAATGTTTCAGAAGGAGCAGCTTGGAGTATATTTAGTAGACAGATCAAGGTATATTGGGTTAAAATTTCAGCTCCTGAGGTTTTATAATTTCGGAGATACATCCTGTTCAATATAGGGTTCTGGAATCATCCTGAACTGAGTCATTGCGGAATTTTGACTATATATGTTTTTCTGTAACGTTTCAGACCCTGAACTCTGGAGGATATTCAAATAAATTAGTAAGGTATCTTTGGTAAAACTTTCAAATTCTGGGTCATCTCACATTTTTATATACACCCTGTGGAAGATAGGGTATCTGACTAGTGTCAAGAAGTTGTTCCAGGTAAAACAATCATAACTTCTTCCTAGAGTATCCAAATTGAGTGGGACTAGTTTCATTAGATAGTGGACAATCTATAGTAGTTCTGGTACGATTTTAAAATTTTTATATCAATTATTTTGAGCGGGGCATGGTATACAAGTGAGATCTCCGGAAAAGGCCAAAAATCAGCAAGTTGTTATTAAGTTACCGTAAATTCCACTTGGCACATCCAATTTTGATCATACCTATGGCATTGCAGAGAAGAAATATCAAAGAAATACATAAAATAAAGTTTCATACCTAGAAGGGTCGAAACTTGGGAGATACAATAGAACAAAGATTGTCTAGCAGAACCACCTCAAAATCAAGGTTCAAAAGTGATACTTGGCCAACATGCCACCCAAAAAGGGAACTTCTACACCAAATAAGCCTCCAGACAATACTACTAGGACTCTTGATGAAGGTGAAGAAATGTGTAGGGACATAAAAGATTTACAAAAGAAGATAGTAACAAAAGATGAAGTAAACGAGATGGAAGCTAAGTTGGAGGCAAAGATGGATGGTTTAAAAGAGGAGATCATGGAAGTTATGAAAAAATTCGTAACAGAGAAGACACCTGATGCAGGAGCATCGTCAACATCAAGCGAGCGTGGGGGCAAGCGCCACACATTTTGAGCATATGTTAAATTGTTTAAAACTTTTGAAGAGTGGATGCGCCAAACTTAAATGTGATAGTTAAGGAGAGGCGTACTTATGTATTGTAAAGGACCTTGAGTGATTTGCTCTCGTCCTTAGTAGGTAGAAGGAATTTATGTAAGTAGGTAGAATTGAATATTAGATTAGACAGTTTTAGAAGGAGTGCAGAGAAAATGGATATAGACACCCTCATTGTGTATTTTGTAACATTATTGAAGAGCATAGGAGAGAAGCAGAGAGCTATGTAGAAGACTCCATGTATAGAAGTTCTGAATTAATACAAAGAAGTTGGGATTCAGATTCATGGTGTTCGTATATTCTCTGTGTATGCGTCTTCAAATGTTATGATTCTTGAATGTTTTGCTCTTTATGTTGAGAAATTTCTTTTATACTATGTATGAATGATTTCTTGTTGAGTGTTTGAAATATGAGAGAGGAAGAGTAAGAGGAATGAGTTTCAATTGTTTCTCTATCTGAGCAAGAGATTCCTGCAAGGAGTGTAGTTGAAGTCGTCCGCAAGGAGTGCATTGACAAAGGGCTCAGGTAGTTTAACTCTTGTTCTCGCTCACCCATAGTGCATTTGGGCACAGGAGCCATGCAAGGAGTGCATACGCCAAGTGAGGTATCAGGGTTGTGAACCTGAGAAAAATATCAAAAGACTGCTGCTGCAGGTGTGCGTAGAGTCGAAGGGTTCTCAGATATTTGAAAGTACCTGAAGGTTGCTCCAAGGAGTGTGTGTAAGGACCCTCTTTGAGGCTCAAATTTGTGAGAATCTCTGGAGGAGTAAGGCCTCTGAAACCATTGAGGGACATTAGAAGTTTGTAGTGTGAGCGGATAAGTCCAGGGAGGAGTTCTTGGTTTTCCTTCGGAGAAATCATCAAAAGGAAGAAATCGATGGTCAAGAATCTGTGGGGAGGATTAGCGAAACCCCGCCAGCCGTCAGATCTACCAGAGAAGCGAGGAGGTTACAGTTGCATCCAGAGTTCAAGCTTAGGATATTGTGGACCGCCGGATCTGCACATAGATATCCGTCAGCCGTTGGATTGACCGAGAGTTGCACGAAGGTTAAGCTTCGTGAACGGGAGGAGGAAAGTTCTGATGAGAGGCGTAGCCATCGGAATTTCGACATTCGTGAAATCGGGAATCACGAGGACAAGTGATCAGGACTTTTCAGAGTGAAAATCCCAGAATCAATCTGAATTGTCCATCCACTAAGGACGCGTGTCAGAAATCCGAAGAAAGTCGGGGATCGACATTTCGTGAGTCCTGGAGAACTTGCATTTCAGAATCGCAAAATCTGATCTTCCAGAAAAAGGAGAGCTCCGTTTGGGACCCAACTGACGTCACTTCGTCAGAACGAGGCATCGAAAATTTGAAGTCACAGAGACCCCGAGAGAAAATCAGGGCCGTTCATCTCTAGAGGATGTGTGGCGACAGTCATGGCTATCGGGGAAAATCTCGACAGGGAAGCCAAATTGGCATATCGAGATTTGGCTTTTCACGAATCCTAAAGACAAAGTAACCAGAGCATTTGAAATCACGAATTGGGAAATAGTGAGGAGCAACGAGGACCGTCCATCCTTGAGGACGCGTGGCTGAAATCGAAGCTTTTGGGAAATTTCTCGAAAGGAAAAGTCATCTATCAGAAAATTCAAGCATCGGGGAATCGGGGATTCTGTGGATGAGAGGTTTAGTGCATTTCGATATTTGAAACTCTGAATCCTGACAAAGGATAAGACTACGGTCATACCAAAGTAGGCCACATGACTAGGGCATAGCCAGGAGGGACTAAAGTGCAAAGGGAGCATATCAGGAAAGTAGAGATCAGGAAATTGAGAACCAAAGGGTCATGACATTGGGATTTTGAAAACCCCGAAACCCGATAGTGATTTTCTATTGTGAATGGAGAAGGGACCAGTCCTAAAAGATGTAAGGTGCTGAGAAAGACCTGTGGGTCAGATTTAAGTAAAGGTTGCAGGGGAGAATTGAAGGAGCCACTCTGACTCGAGGGTGAACTTTGAACGATCCTTAAAGTCCGAGAGGTCAGCGCAGAGGCCTTTTTTCGAGGCAAGGGGTTCGGCTACGTCAGGTTTGGTATCAAAGCGTAAAAAAATTTCTTGCTTTCTGTAGCAGAGAAAAAGGAGAGTTCACCATGCTGTCGAGGAGAAGGGATAGACAATCACCCAATCTGAAAGAGGAGAGGGGAATGCCAAGAAGAAGGGGTATACAGATGCAAAATCCAAAAATGGAAAGAGAGATGCGTGATCTACGAGCCAGACTCGAAGACATGGAGACAACGCAAAGACACATAGTCAGTGTTGGGGATCTAAGTGATTCTGAAAGTGAAGTTGAGGCTGAACAAGAAGAAGAAGTTGCAGCTGAAGATGCATCAAACAAACGTTTGATCAGAGCTATTGCAAGAATGGGTACAGAAGTGAAAATGGACATTCCAGTTTATGAGGGAAAATTGGATGCAGAGGAGCTTCTAGACTGGATTAGAGGTCTAGACACATACTTCGACTATGAAGATGCCAAAGAAGACAAGAAAGTCAAGCATGCTATCACAAGGTTGAAGGGACATGCAGCATTGTGGTGGGATGAACTACAAGCTGACAGACGCTGCAAGGGCAAGCAGAAAATCAAGAGCTGGGATAGGATGATTGCAAAGATGAAGGCAAAATTCATTCCCAGGGATTACCAGATTTCTCTATTCAGGAGGATGCATAACCTGAGATAGAAGCTGATGACAGTGAAAGAATATACTGAAGAATTTTACAGGCTGAATATTAGGGTAGGTCATCGTGAGAGCGATGATGAAAAAGCAGCCAGGTATATGAATGGCCTGAGATATGAAATTCAAGATGAGATGAGTATGTTGACCATCCAAATGGTGGAAGATGCTTATCATATGGCTTTGAAAGCTGAAGAGAAGCTGAGCCGAAAGCAGAGTCAGAGGGTCAGAGGTAGAAGTCAACCTAGAGGCAAATCAGTTGCCCAGGAAAGAACCCAAAAGCCCAGGGACAACTGGAAGAAACCTCAGACACGAACTGAGAGAGGTGGAATCTCACAGCAAGGGCAACATACTGAGCAGAGAGGGGGGTATGCTGATAATAATACTTTTCCTCGTACTAGAGGTCGGGGAAGAGGAAGAGGTGGAGTAATCACATGCTTCACATGTGGAAAGAACGGGCACAAGTCTTATGAGTGTCCTGATAAAAAGAAAGAGGTTGGAGAGACTCACATCACCGAGGCACAGAGGTGAGATGTTGAGGCAGAAGACGCTGAAGGCGGAAGATCACTGATGATGCAAAAAGTTCTTTTAACACCCGAAAAGGAGGTGGAGAGTTCAGTCCAAAGGACTAGACTTTTTCGGACTGCTTGAAAAACCAAGGACAGAGTATGCAAGGTCATTGTGGATAGTCGTAGCACATATAATCTCATTTCAACTGAGATGGTAGAAAAGATGGAGCTGGAGACGATTGAACATCCGAGCCCATACAAAGTTTCATGGCTACAGAAAGGACATTAGGTAAATGTCACTAAACAATGTTTAGTTGAATTTAAGATAGGAGGATATAATGATAAGATCTTGTGTGATGTTATTCCCATGGATGTTTGTCATCTATTGTTGGGTAGACCATGGAAATATGACAGGAATGTGGTTCATGATGGGAGGATGAACACATACACCCTAGAGAAGAATGGGAGGATACACATGTTGCTTCCAATTAAAGATAAGGAGGTGAAGTTGGAAATAAGCAACATTATACTTCTCATGAGTGGGAAGGAACTCCTTACCACGGTTAAGAAGAAGGAGGATCCACAGTTTATTGTGGTCAGAAAACCAAGAATTGTTTTGACCAGCACAAGAGTGGATGATTTACCAGAAGAGGTTCAGGGACTGCTGGGAGAGTTCGCTGACATAGTAGTGGACGAACTACCTCGTTCATTGCCACCTATCAAAAGTATGAGTCACCATATTGATCTCATACCTGGAGCCAGTTTTCCAAACAAATCCACATACATATTGACTCCGCAGGAGAGTGAAGAGGTTAAAAGGCAGGTCCAAGATTTGTTGAACAAGGGTTTGGTTAGGGAAAGCTTGAGTCTGTGTGTTGTTCCGACAGTACTCAGTCTGAAGAAAGACGGAGGCTGGAGGATGTGTAATTATTCAAGGGAGATTAATAAGATAACTATTAGGTACAGATTCCCATTGCCAAGAATGGATGATTTGATGGATTTCTTAAGTGGAGCAAAATATTTTTCAAAGATTGATTTGAAAAGTGGATATCACCAGATTTGCATGAGGGAAGGAGATGAATGGAAAACAACATTCAAAACAAATGAAGGGTTGTATTAATGGCTTGTTATGCCGTTTGGCTTAACAAATGCGCCAAGTACCTTTATGAGGTTGATGAATGAAGTCCTAAAGGATTTCATCAGAAAATTTGTTATCGTATATCTGGATGATATACTGATTTTCAGTAAAACAGAAGCTGAACATATGAAGCATTTGGCCATTGTGATGAAGATATTACAACAAGAGAAGTTGTTGATAAACATGAAGAAGTCCTCATTCATGAAGACAGAGCTCATTTACTTGGGATTTGTTATTTATGCAGATGAGTTGAGGATGGATCCAGATAAGGTGGAGGTAATAAAAAATTGGCCATCACCGAAGAACATATTTGAGGTGAGAAGTTTTCACGGGTTAGTTAGTTTCTACCGGAAGTTCATCAGGAATTTCAGTGGAATTAGCGCAGCGATGATGGACACAGTGAAGAAAAGACACAAATATTTTCATTGGACTGAAGAGGCTGAAAAGAGTTTCAATCTATTGAAGAGGAAGATCACAGAACGACCAGTTTTGGTGTTGTCGGATTTCCGAAAAACATTTCAAGTGAAATGCGATGTAAGAAGATTTGCAATCGGGGTAGTCTTAAGTCAAGAAGACATGCCGATATCATACTTCAGCGAGAAGCTAAATGAAGTGAAAGTGAAATACTCCACTTGTGATAAGGAATTTTATGCTATTATACAGACATTGAAGAAATGGAGGCATTACTTGATTCCTAAGGAGTTTGTTTTATACAGTTACAATCATGCACTGCAGTTTGTAACTCAACAGGAAAATTTGAACCAGAGACATGTTAAATGGGTTGAATATATGCAAAATTTCACTTTTGTGATTAAACACATTTATGGTGCTGCTAACAAGGTTGTTGATGCTTTGAGCAGGAAGTGTTTGCTGTTGCAGGAGTTCAAAGTCAAAACATTAGGTTTTGATGATCTCAGGGACATGTACGCAGATGACCTAGACTTTAAGGAAGCGTATGAAGCAACTGAGAATCCAGTTCTTAGAGATAGCAACAAATGGGACGAATACATGATCCAGGAAGGATTGTTGTTTAAGGGAAATCAACTATGTATTTCGAATTTCTCCATGAGGGAGAATCTACTGAAGGAGAAACATAGTGGAGGATTGGCCGGACACTTTGGTCATGAAAAAACATTCGCAAAGCTAAGAAAATCATACTTTTGGCCAGGGATGCAATCATAGGTCAAGAGATTTGTAGACAGATGCAGAATTTGCCAGCATTCGAAGGGAAGGAAGCATAATGCAGGTTTTTATCAACTATTACACATACCTGAGAAGTCATGGGATGAAATTAGCATGGATTTCATATTGGGGTTGCCAAGGACGCAAAGAGGATTTGATTCAATCTTTGTGGTGGTGGATAGATTTTCCAATATGGCACACTTTATCCCATGTCTGAAAACCAGTGACGTGACTCACATCACAAACCTATTTTTCAAAGAAGTCATTCGACTTCACGGCTTGCCAAGGAGCATAGTTTTGGACAGAGATATGAAGTTCATAGGAAATTTCTGAAGAACCTTATGGAATAAGCTGGGAACTAACTTGTTATTTAGTTCGGCTTATCATCCTTAGAAGGATGGATAGACAGAAGTGGTAAACAAAAGTCTGGGTGACTTGCTGAGAAGCCTGGTGACAGAGCACCAAAGTAGTTGGGACAATATATTGCCGCAGACAGAGTTTGCGTATAATGACTTAGTGAATAGAAGTACAGGACATAGTCCATTTTAGATTTTTTATGGCATACGACCGAGGGGAATTTCTGAATTTAGGGATTTAGAACAAAATGCAACTAGGAGCGCTAGTGCAGAAGATTTTGCAGAAGTGATGAAGGAACTTCATAGCCGAGTGAAGGAGTGGTTGCAAAATTCAAGTCAGGAGTATAAGCGAAGAGTAGATCAATACAGAAGACAATTTCAATTCGAAGTTCATGACTTGATTTTGGCACATCTGAGAAAGGAAAGGTTCCCAAGAGGAACATATAATAAATTGAAGAAGAACAAAATCGGGCCATGTAGGGTCTTGAAGAAAATTGGAGAAAATGCTTATGAGATTGAATTACCCGATGGGATCGGAATTTCTCCGATATTCAATGTCTCAGATTTATACCCATACAAAGATGAGGAAGCATGAACAAATTATGAACAGTCAGAGGTTCAGTGGTGAAAGCAGATGCCAGTTGTCAAGAAGCCACAAATGGAAAACATACTACATAAAAGAATTAGCAAAAAGACTAGAAGGAGAGAATACTTTGAATATTTGGTCAAGTGGAAGGGCCATCTAGTTGAAGATGCCAGCTAGGAGAATGAAGCAGAGATTCAGAAGCATGGACAGACTGTGCAAGAGCTCATGGACAGGAGCCCATGAAAATTTTCAAGCGAGGGAGTATGATGCAGGAGCATCGTCAACATCAAGCGAGTGTGGGGGAAGGCGCCACACATTTTGAGCATATGTTAAATTGTTTAAAAATTTTGAAGAGTGGATGCACCAAACTTAAATGTGATAATTAAGGAGAGGCATACTTATGTATTTTAAAGGACATTGAGCAATTTTCTCTTGTCCTTAGCACGTAGAAGACATTTATGTACATAGGTAGAATTGAATATTAGATTAGACAGTTTTAGAAGGAGTGGAGGGAAAACAGATATAGACACCCTCATTGTGTATTTTGTAACATTATTGAAGAGCATAGGAGAGAAGTAGAGAGTTGTGTAGAAGACTCCATGTACAGAAGTTCTGAATTAATACAAAGAAGTTGGGATTCAGATTCATGGTGTTCATATATTCTCTGTGTATGTGTCTTCAAATGTTATGCTTCTTGAATGTTTTGCTCTTTTTGTTGAGAAATTGCTTTTATACTATGTATGAATGATTTCTTTTTGAGTGTTTGAAATATGAGAGAGGAAGAGTAAGAGGAATGAGTTTCAATTGTTTCTCTATCTGAGCAAGAGATTCCTGCAAGGAGTGCAGTTGAAGTCGTCTGCAAGGAGTGCGTTGACGAAGGGCTCAGGTAGTTTAACTCTTGTTCTCATTCACCCAGAGTGCATTTGGGCACAGGAGCCATGCAAGGAGTGCACATGCCGAGTGAGGTCTCAGGGTTGTGAACCTGAGAAAAATATCAAAAGACTATTGTTGTAGGTGTGCACAGAGTCGAAGGGTTCTTAGATATTTGAAAGTACCTGAAAGTTGTCGCAAGGAGTGCATGTAAGGATCCTCTTTGAGGCTCAAAGTTGTGAGAATATTTGGAGGAGTAAGGCCTTTGAAACCATTGAGGGACATTAGAAGTTTGTAGTGTGAGCGAATAAGTCCAGGGAGGAGTTCTTGGTTTTCCTTCGGAGAAATCATCAAAGGGAAGAAATCTATGGTCAGGAATCTGTGGGGAGGATTAGCGAAACCCCGCCAGCCGTCAGATCTACCAGAGAAGCGAGGAGGTTACAGTTGCATCTAGAGTTCAATCTTAGGAGATTGTGTACCACCGGATCTACACATAGTTGGGGATCAACATTTCATGAGTCCTGGAGAACTTGCATTTCAGAATCGCGAAATCTGATCTTCTAGAAAAAGGAGAGCTCCGTGTGGGACCCAGCTGATGTCACTT
>SNQJ01S0059683.1:73417-87489 GCA_010110895.2 Picea sitchensis | reverse complement strand
GTTTAATAAAATATGAGATCAGAACCAGAAACGTAAAGAAAGAACTTTCACAGGGAGAGATAATATAATCACTGGATCTTTTAATAGCATAAATGATGGACAACAGAAAAGATGAGAAAGATGATTTCAACGAAGAAGCAATTAAGAATTTCTTTATTGAAAACACCAGAAGATAAACACTTAAATCTTTCGAGTCAGAAACAGGGTATACGAGATAAATCCTACAACATTCATTACTCTTAAATATTAGATTCAGAAAACAATATGTTAACAAAGCGAGAATAACATTCAACTTAGAAGGAAAACATCACCAGTGAATACACGCAAGAATCCTGTAAAAGTGCCTCCTTTTATTAATGGAAGATCTCTTCAACAATATTACAGTTTGATAGCGTCAAGGTGTGAAGATCAACAACCCTCAATACTTCAAAAGGTGAAGTATTTATAACTCAAATTAAAAACGTTCTTGTCATAAATGACCAGGACGTGCTAAATCTATTTTTAGCCTAACAAACTTAACAAATCTAAAAAATCTAGGAACTGCTCGATGATGTGGTGTAACTGCATGCTGATTTCTGGGTAGACCGTTGATGAAGCCTTTGCATGACCTCATCTAACTGGACAACTGACTGGACCTAGAAAACTCATCTTCTAATCGATCAGATCACAGAGTTCCTCCCATCTGAGATGACTGGGCACGTTGACTTTGAGCAGTCTTCGATACACTTCGTCCATTTTTGTATACCTGGAGAATGTAGGCTTGGTGAGGAATATGTATCGAATCTCATGTTGGATACTGATGTCCCACTGAAGGGCATCCAAGAATTCCTTACTAGTGATGCTCCCTTGTATGCCTGCAAACTTTGAACTGTCCTTAGAGACATTAGCCAATCTCTTCTTGTAATCTGGTAATGTCATCAGTTTATCATTAATAACCTTCAGACCAGGTAGACCTTTCTTCTGGAGAGCCTCAATCTTACTGAAGAACCTTTGTACCCCCTGGTCCATGGCCTGAACCTTTTATTCCAGCTGAAGCATTAGTCCTCTCTTGGTCAAAACTCTTTTGACCTCAAGGATGGTCTCCGTTCTGTCTTCAATCTTTAGCTCTTCCAGCTCCTCCCTGGTCTTAGAATTGAGGAACTTGATGATCTCATTTGCTTGTGTTGGCCTGTCTCCCAATAATAATCTGATCTTCTCAATGGCCTGTTTTCTCCTTTGGACCAATTCATTCTTCTCAAACATGATCTGGATCATGGGCCATATCTCATTCATGGACTTAGTGATGTCTGTCCATACACTCTCTTTAACCTCAACTAAAGTCTTTCCTGCCACTGTTTGCTTCTGGAGTTGCTGAAGGTCCTGTTTAAGCTGTTTTGTCACCTGCTTTTCCTTAGATAGGCTGGTCTGGAAATAAGATTTGAGTTCCTGCAGGTTCTCAATCTCCTTTTTTAGCCTGCTGATCTCTGTCTCCTGCAGGTTCATCCTTTCCATGGACTCAGCCAGATCGATTGTCTTCTCCTGAGATGTCGATGGAGTCGTGGACGGGACTGTTGTCACTGATGCAGTGCTCACTCCTACAATTGGGATAGCACTCAATGGAATGATTTCCATTGGCTTCATTTTCTCTTTCTCTTTTAACAGTTTCTCC
The DNA here is from genome assembly GCA_010110895.2 of Picea sitchensis. Taxonomy (NCBI): domain Eukaryota; kingdom Viridiplantae; phylum Streptophyta; class Pinopsida; order Pinales; family Pinaceae; genus Picea; species Picea sitchensis. The sequence continues at coordinate 85,841 of SNQJ01S0059683.1, read as the reverse complement.
GTATCATCTTCCATTTCTCTAAGCTGTGCGTTCTGCTCCATGAGTAGCTTTAGCATCTCATCCTTCTCGCCTTCTTTCTCTGCTATCTCCTTCGCCTGCGAGTCTTCTGTGGGTGGGAGCTTCAATTGTTTCCTCAAGGATGCTATATCAACATTCTTCTTCTTTATCATTTCCTCTGTTTCTTTGACGTTCGAAGGATCATAACCGATCTTGAGGACCAGCTCCTCCAAAGTTTTGATCCTATTGTCATTTGCGAACGATGAAATATTCTCCATTTTGAGCTGTGTTTGAACATTGTTCAGTGAAACCTGCAATTTGGCTGCAGAAGCGGAAGCATGCGCCAACGTATAGAAAACCATTTCTCCAGTCTTCTTATGCAGATCCATCTGATCGGCTGGGTGCACATCCTTCGTCTGGAATTCGAAGGTGGCCCTCTTGTAGTCGGTGATCACCTTGGGATATGGCACCTGCGCCTGGAGGAAGGCCATGTGCATTCTTCCCTTTTCTGTGTCAAATGCAGATGCTTCACAGTCGACGTCTGCTTCCAAAACTGAGCGCAAGTACTGCTGGTAAGGGTCTGGTTCTTTTTCTTGATCAACTCGTACTTCTCGAAAATGCTCAACTTAGGCCTAGTCTTGCCTGGCTGAGTGTCCAATGGGGAGTCTGTGTATTTCTTCGGTAATTCTGGGGTGATGTCCTTATAGAGGCTCGAACCGAAGGGGGGAATAACAGACTTGGTCACTGTGGTAGGCAGGGCTTCTTTTTCCCCGGTCGGGCCAGGGACCAATGAAGTCTTAGGCCTCTTAGTGTGCAGCTGGAACTCCTCGGAAGATACCTCAGTGACAGGCAGAGATAAATCCTGCCTCAGCCTCTTCTCTTTTGGGACCTGTGGAGTGGTCGTTGGTGACACAGTGGTCGGGGGAACCTGCTGTTCCACTTCGACGAAGGTGTTAGGATCCTAGGATGTTTGATTGGCGAACTTCTCAATTTCGGGCTTGGACACATGAACATACGGGATGTTCTTGTTCTTCACCCTCATCTCTGAGATGATCCCACATGGATCATAATTCCATGGGAAGCTCATGAAGAACTTCATTTCTTTCAACATTCTGTCTGCTTCTTCCCCAGCGCCATGACTATTGCAAATGAAGGAGCCAATCTGCCCCTTGATTCTAAGCTACTGCTTCTTCTTCAACGATACAAAATGAATATCGTCAGAATTTATAATTTGCCTTATATATTCTAGAGCAAAGATTCTGATAGGAAAATACTTGGGTAGCTTATACGGTGCCAATTCTCACCTGTATACTCTGATCTCGGTGTGATTTTGATACAGGTACTAATCCCCGGTCTTTGTGTTGTCCGAGAGATGCAGGATTCTCTGGACTTCATCATTTATTCGAGACTCGGGTCTGCCACTCAGCATACTTACCACAGGGTGGTAGAACTGATCGATGAACGCCTTGAAACTGTACTCTGTAGAGTTGTTCTTGAGAAAGGAAGTCCATGCTGTAACTTCCTGAGGTTTACCATCTTCATCCATCTTCTGCATGGAAAAACTAAATTTATCCACCTGGAAGAAGACGAACAAGTAGGATAGTATTGATGAATATCTGAACATGCCTTTTGTGCCAAAATTCATGAACTATTTGTGAATATTGTCTGCCAAGAATGTGTTGAAATCAAATTGGGTGGTGGGGTTTTCATCAGTGGAGAAAATGGATAGAAAACCCAGAATGGGCTCATCTACCCACTGATCATAATAGTATCCCAACAGAGCGCAAAGGGATGAGATGACTTGGTTTCCCTTAGTCGAGAACATGGAAGACGGATAAGGGGGATTGGTGGAGGGGAATTGAGCGGATGTGGGAAGGAAAAGATCGAATATCTGAGCTCTTTGGGGAAAAGTCATTTTTTGATACAACTCGGTAAGGATTTCTAGGTTGAAAGGAGACACAGAGTCGACTCGGGGGATTTGCATCATCTAGTCTATGGATTCGGGCGAGATGAGGAACAAGATCTCTCTGGACGAGTAGACGACGACTCTTTTCTCAGGGATATAATGAGCTTGACATTTGAGAGCAAATTCGGGAAAATGGTGGATCTGAGGGAAGAGATAGAGGGGTAAATTGGACTCCCAGAGTCCAATTTCATCACTCTGGTCCAGGAAAACCTCCCTGAGCCACGACTGGAGGTCTGAGAAGTCAAAATCACATTTGGTATCTGTGATTAACTGGTTGTTGTCGACCAGTGGGATCCTGGCCAGGTCGACAGGAGGCAGGAGAAACAGATTCTCCTCCCCTTCCACTGGTTTGGACTTTGGCACCATTTCTGCAACAGTACCTGCAATAAACACGACGTTAGTGGGGGCGAATGACTGTGGATGAGGGAGATAGAATGTAATGGAGGAGTAAGCAGTGAAATTCTCTGGTGCGATGGGTAAATAACGATGGTTTTATTTAAATTGGGGTCGGTTGGGCGCGGGAGATAGGTCAGCTGGATAATGGATAGGTTATCCAGTAATAAATGGACAATGGGTCATTTGGGGGTGAGATGGTAGGTGATGGTGGCTGAAAGATACAGACAGGTGACGTGGCGGCTAGGGATTGGAGGTAAAAGTTGTAATAAGGGGCTTGCCATGAGTGAAAGGGGGGAGGGGACTGACAACAGTTATGGGATGTGACTAACTCGGGAAGAAGTGGAAGGTGACATCCATAAGTGACAGGGGTCGGTCAAATAGCAGATGGTGATGGAACTTTGTGGAAAATAGACTAACGCCATGTATAACAAGGGACCTGCCAGAGGGGGAAAACCATTTCAAACCCCCCCCCCTCAGTTAAAAGCAGATCATCCAGGGGGGTCCGAAATGCATTTTGGGCCATTGATCTGCATGCTCGTTTCCTAGCCGCAGATCTCTGTGCATCCTTTATCACTCATTCCAGACTCCCCCCCCCTCCATTAAAGGCAAAACGGATAGGGGGGTCCGAAATCCAATATAGACCATTGATTTAAGTGCTCAACCCTGGGCCGTCCAGATGCGCACAAATGTTATCAGCGATTCCGGACCCCCCCCGGTTAAAAGCAGAACGATCGGGGGGGGGTCTGGAATGCTCTGTACACCATAGATCTAGGCACCGCGATTAGGACCGTCAATATGTGCAGGGAGCATAAATGGGGAGCGGAGAATACATGCGCTGGAAAAAACTTAGGATACATGCGTTTTTATGGGTTTTTCCAAAGTTCTTCAAGTAGAGACCACCATGGGGCTTGACCAAACTATCCTTTAGGCACTTGAAACATGGTGAAACACTTACATCAAGCTGGATTTATTAAAACGAAGCAACAGTGCCACTAACCTATGTTCTAACCTAGTTTCCTATGACAGTTAACCCAGATTAGACTGTTGGGTTAAGAAATTACTTTACCCTAGGGCTATCTGACCAGGATTAGACAGTCTGGCCAGATTTATTCACTAATCTAACCTAGACACTTTGGCTAAGATTAAACTGTTTAGCCAAATTCATTCACTACCCTATCAACATCAAATTTAAAAAGAACTTGGCCATGCTTGAAAGGTATGGACCAAGTTACTATTATTGCATGGGGCTCTTATTGCAATTCTTTTATGCCCTCTTTTTTTTTATCTTTCTTTTTCTTTCTAAATTATTTGCAGAATGAAAAATCATTTGTCAACAAAAACACTAGAGACATATAATATCCCAGTCACCAGTTGATCCTATAATTTATAGGGTGATAACAAGAGGGATAGATCCTTTACTCCAAAGTGGTTTTGTAGTTACCTTTGCCCATTTCTTCTTCAACCTGAGAAATTATAGAGCATTAACAAAGTCCATATGTGTTGGATTACTAAGAGGGGGGGTGAATCAATAATAGAGAAATCTAATCCTTTTTAACGATATAATGCAAGTGTTATATCAATGATCCAAAATGGATCCTGGAACCAAAATGGGTCCAGAAAGGCCTAAAAATCAAAGTGCTCATAATCACTTCAAAATGAATGTGTGTGTAGGCCTCGTCATTACAAACCCAATGCAACTTGAACGGACTCAAACAGACATGTATGCGAAAGATACCGTGATCTGTTTGTTTTTCCAAACAGACAAAATTTGATAACTGTGCAGTTTGTATAGTCCATACAATGATGATGTGGTAGCTGACTGTACAATATCTACAACTATACATTGATGTGGCAGGTACAGTGGCATGCTAACAGGGTAGACATGTATGCTGGCAGGTGGATGAATTCTTGGGTGACACGTGGCATATATTTGGTGAATAGCATGGTGCCACGTGGCCCAGTATGGCTGCCACATGGCACCCCTCCATTGGTTAGTGTGGTAAAAATTTTATGGACTCCTCGGGAGTCAAACCCATGACCTCTGGTCCGAGCGACGAAATACTTGGCAGGGTCAGGATACCAACCCGCCCATTTTGGTTCTTAATACTCTATATTCAAATTTAATATTTGAATGCGAATTGTGTAAATTTTGGTGGAGTAAAGGGCTCGGGCCTAGCCCCAACCATCGACGCGTCACCATACGAACTAACCACGGGACCACATTCTATACTTTGGCGTAGGCATTCTTATGGTATAGCTGCAAGCCCCCGAGCATTCATATCGCATGCAACCATTACATGTGCCCAGTATTTAAAGGATAGTGTGCATTTGTGTTGGGTTAGCATCGATCGGTTAGGCTAGCCCACCGACCAGGGCACGTAACCAGAGCCTTATGACCAAGGGTCTAACCATATAGAGCACGTGGAGGCATCAAGACATGGCCACATGACCAGGAGCAAACGGAGGAGGGGACCAACAAATCAACGCTAGACCAGGGCCACATGGAGGGGGCGTAGGTGACCAGGAGCCCGAAGATAAGGGGTTGCACCCTAATTTTGGCCCAAGGTGGGTTTTGTAACTATATAATAAATATTTTATTTGATTTTTCAATAGTTTTGAGATATTTTAGCCAATATTGGGGGATCTGGAGTCCTTTTTTAGGGCAGATCTTGTGGGGAAGTTGGGAGTTTGTTGCCAAATTCAAGCCTATATTAACCAAAGGTTCTTAGAAGCCTAAAGGAGGTTCAGAACAAAAAAATGTTGAAGAATTGGTAAGCCAAATCCATTTTTATGCAAGGAATCCATTGAGGAGAGCAACTTTGCGGGCCATTTCTGGGAGCTTAGTTCATCCATTTTCAGTGGTGTTAGTTGTGACGGGTTCTTGAGATCTAGAAAAACACAGACAAATCTGTTTTTAATACATTTGGAAATTTTATGATGTATTTTTGAAGCTTTGAAGATAAATAAGAAAGCATCACCCACTGAGACAAAGGCCCGTAGACGTAGGCGAGATTGTCGAATTTCGTGATCAACTTTTGGTGTTATGGTTTGTTGTTTCTTGTGCTTATTTATAGATCTGTATATTTTATATGGGTGCCATTTTTCATCATTAATTCTTCCTCTTTCCTCAAATTCCTAAATGGTTAATGAACACATGCTTTAAAAACTTAACCATATTCAGTTAAAAGATCATTTCAGATCAAGTGGTATCAGAGCTAGTTGATGGTTGGTTTTTGAGTTTGCATGATTACTAGGGAAAAGATGAATTGTGGTGAAGGCGAGATTGTTGAAGAGAATCCTGAGATTGGAATGAGAAGGAGAAATTATCAAAGTGAAAAGATGGCATCGGAAGAGGGACTTTCTCATGAGGAGAGAGAATTTCGAAAGACTTTATTCACCATGTCGGATATGGTGAAGGTTCTATATGATGATTACTTGGATCAGAAGTGACCAAGTATAGGTGAATCTTCAAAGGTCAAAAATGAAGAAGGAGAGGATCCTCCTCAAACTCCTCCTTCACCTACTTCTTCTCCATAAACTTCTTCTTCTTCTTCAAGTTCAATTTCTAAATCCACCGCAAGAAAACATTACCATAAAAATAAACAAGAAATTCCTTTACTTAAGCTTGATGTAAAATTTGAATTACCCATGTATGATGGTGAAGTCAATGCAGATAGGGTTGATAATTTGGTCATGCAGATGGAGGTTTATTGCAATGTGCAACAAATCAAATATGGGGCCACTCAAATCAAGTTGGCATCGCTTCGTCTTGCAGGAACAACACTCATCTGGTGGCAAAGAAAGTTGCAAAATGGCACGCAACAAGTGGATAATGTATTTCCGTCATGGCAAAGTTTTGTTTTTTCACTTAGAAAACAATTATATCCTTTGGGTTATAAAGAGAAGGATTTAATTAAATGTCAAGGTATTAAAATAAGAAAAGGACAAACAATCAAAGAATACACAAATGGATTTTGTAAAATGGAATTGATGTTAGATATTCCCTTACATACCTAAGAAACTCTTATGAAGTATATATGGGGTTTTCTTGCACACATTCGTGAAATTGTATTTATGTTTGGACCTACTAATATTGATGGCGTTTTTGTTCAAGCAACATACATTGAGGCAGGGAAAACATGAGTTGGTGTATCAGGGGAATCATCTTCAAGAAAAGAGGAAAAAATGAAGTGGAACGGGAAGAAGGAAAATTCAGTGGCAAGAAAGGAAGATAATCTCTCTTGTAAGCATTGTAAGAAAGAATGGCATGATGAGGACCATTGCTGGCAATTGCATCCTGAGAAGAGACTGAAATGGTTCAAAGAAAGGAAAGGGAGGAAAAAAATTGCGGCAACAACATGACCGACAGACTTGGGATCGAATTCAGGTGATGAGTCTAAAATCTCAGCGGTTGGTTTGGCAGGTAAAATTGGTGATGGATTTGATTCTAGAAGTAAATTGTTTCACATAAGGGTCGTAATGAGGAATACTAAGGTCAACACATTGATATATAGTGGATATCAATCTAAATTGATTTCAGAGGAAGTGGTCAAACAATTGGGATTAAACACTCAGATGCATCATAAGCCTTACTCACTTAAATGGATAAGAAACAATCATAAATTACACATAACAAAGCAATTCACATTAAAGTTTGCAATTTCATCTAAGTTTATAGATGAGGTAACATGTGATGTGGTGCCACTCAATGGATGTGGAATGGTCTTAGGAAGTCCTTATTTGTATGATCACAAAGCAATCTTCTACAGGGAACATAATCAATATCACTTAATCAAAGTAGGCAGATAATATGTTGTACATGCTCATCAATTAAAAGAAAATCAATATCTTCAAACAATGGAACAATTAAAAAAGGCATCTCATTCAAGAAACACACCTATAATTGTCCCAAATCAAGTAATTGATCTTAAGCAAGGACAAGAGATGATTGTAGAATGGAAGATCAATCATACTTTGCTTCAAGATAAGCTAATGTTGTGCAAGTATTACAAACATATTAGCTCATTTGCAGTCATATTTCTGATGTTATCATTAGTAATGTTGTCAACATGGATGATAGTGTCTTCAGTAAGATGTGACAGAGTACAAGTGGCTAACAATATGTTGTCAGTTATCATGGTTGTTTTACAGTTGATCTTGATGAGACAGGTGCACAGGACATAGTTTAAAGACAGAGAACAATTGGGGTGGCCTATCTTGCACTTGATGATTGGTTAGTAACCTTTTGGAGGACCAAAAGGCCTTTAGTGGGGAGGTGTGATCCAAAATGGGTCCAGGAAGGCCTAAAAATAAAAGTTCTCGGAATCACTTCAAAACGGACGTGTGCACAACTATCGTCGTTACAAACCCAATGCAACTTGAACAGGATCAAACATACACCATATGTGAAAGATATCATGATCTGTTCATTTTTCCAAACTGGAAAAATTTGATGACTGTGAAGTCCGTACATTCTGTACAGTGCTGATGTGGAAGCTGACTGTTCAACATGTACAGACATACAGTGACATGGTAGGTACAGTGGCATGCTGACAGGTGGATGAATTGTTGGCAGACACGTGGCATATAATTGGTGAATAGCGTGGTGCCACATGGCCCAGTCTTGGGCTGCCACATGACACCCCTCCATTAGTTAGTGTGGTAAAAGTTTTATGGACTCCCCAGGAATCGAACCCATGACCTCCGATCCAAGCGGTGAAATACTTGGCAGGGCCAGGCTACCAGCCCTCCCACTTTGGTTCTTGATACTCTATGTTTGAATTTAATATTTGAATGTGAATTGTGTAAAGTTTGGGAGAGTAAAGGGTTGGGGCCTAGCCCCATCCCTCGACGCGTCACCATATGACCTAACCACAGGAACACATTCTATACTTTGGTGTGGGAATTGTTATGGTATAGCTCCAAGCCCCTGGGCATTCATATTGCATACAACCGTTACATATGCCCAATCTTTAAAGGATACGCAGATTTGTGTGGGGTTAGCATCAGTCAATCAGGCTAGCCTGCCGACCAGGGTGCATAACCAAAGCCTTATGACCAAGGGTATAACCATATAGAGCGTGAGGAGGCATCGGGACATGGCCACATGGGCCAAGCCACATGCCCAGGAGTAAACGAAGGAGGGGGCCAACAAGCCATTGCTAGAAGAGGGCCACATGGAGGGAGTGCAGGTGAACAAGAGCCTGAAGATAAGGGGATATGCCCTAATTTTGGCCCAAATTGAGTTTGGTAACTATACAATAAAGATTATATTTGATTTTTCATAAGTTTTGAGAGATTTTGGCTAATATTGGGGGATCTGGAGCCGTTTTTTAGAACAGATCTTGGGGGGAAGTTGTGAGTTTGTTGCCAACATCAAGCCTATATAAACCAAAGGTTCTTGGCATCCTAAAGGAGGTTTAGAATAGGAAAATGCTGAATAATTGTTAAGCCAAATCCACTTTTATGTAGGGAATCCATTGAGGAGAGAAACTTTGCCAAAGCCATTTTTATGCAGGGAAGCCACTTTTCAGTGTCGTCAGTTGTGACGGGTTCTTGAGATCTAGCAGAACATAGCCATATCAGTTTGTAATCCATTTCACACTTTTATGATGTATGTTTGAATCTTTGAAGAGAAATAAGAAAGCCTCACCCACTGACACAAAGGGTCGGAGATGTAGGTGAGATTGACGAACTATGTTATCAACTTTTGTTGTTTCTTGTGCTTATTTCTAGATCTGTATATTTTGTATGGATTCCATGTCTCATCATTAATTCTTCCTCTTTCCTGAAATTCCTAAATGGTTAATGAACACATGCTTTAAAAACTTAACCATAGTCATTTAAAATATCTTTTCAGATCAATCAATGTAGCATTATCATCCAATATTTGCAGAGTAAATAAACAATGAACAAATGAAAAATAATACACATACAAAATATGCCAGTGCTTTTACGTGGAAACCCAAAGTGGAAGAAAACCACATAATGATTTTTCTTATATGTCTTGAAGAATTACATTCATTGGAAGCACCAACTTCCTTTGTTTTCCAGCTTCAACTGGAAGGAGGCTCCAACCCCCTAGTTTCTCAGGCTACAACTTGAGGGAAGCTCCAACTCCCCAATTCTCTGGCTACAACCAGAATGAGGCTACAACCCCCTATGTTCTCTGGCTACAACCACTTGTCCTTGCCCTGTCCAACTGCCATGTCGTAGAAGTAGAATAATGGAACCACTGTCACACTATCACTGTGAGATATACTGTTGTAAATATGTACCAATAAACCTGCACCAAACAACCTGTACCAATAACATAAATAATGCATCAACCATGCATCAACTTGTACCTCAACCTGTAATCAAACTGTACCATAAACAAGTGAATCAACCATGCACCAACCTGTACCTCAACCTCAACCAAAATCCCTCATCAATTTAATCATCCAAATCTGATTTGTAACTCTGTAATAAACCTAGTGTATATGATCACATACCTGCAAACCTTCCTTAACTTTAACAACAAGAGACTAACATTTTCATCAAACTTTACTTTAGTCTCACATGACTAGTTTTGGATTATTCAACAACCCTAACTTGAAATAATCATAACTATGTACCTGTAATGAATAAAGATATGAAAATAGTACACAATGTTCTTCAGTGTGTTTTATGCAATTCCTCCAGGTGTCACTACTTGGAACCTCTCAAAAAATGAGTTATAGAAAAAATGGCATACCTTGTTGAATTCTGGTTTATTCTAGAGAACGAACTTGTAGAGCATGCCCTGCACATAATGTTTGTTGTATGGATATGAAAATTGTACATAGAATACTACATACTATACTCTAACCAACACATTTGGTCTTACTGAATTTGGATCTGTTATGAAGAATTTATGACATTTTTACCTGATACACCTATTTTAGACTAGCTTCAAGACTAGCTACAAACCCTATTTTCCACGTAGTGTAACTCTAAAATTACATCGACCCACAAGATTAAATTTGTACCATAGCTACTTGGATATGTTTTCTCAATGGCCTCCCAATTTCACGGTATGAATCATTCTAGAAAAAACATTATTGCAAAAATGGTGATATGACCTGTAAATAACATACCTTAGAAAGCATCATCAAAAAAATTTATCCCCCCTTGAATTTCGGCCTTCTTTACTTCACCTTCCTTCTAAAATTCGCCTTATATATCCTTTGGTTACCTCAGTGACCTGTAGATATTCAATATTCTCAAGTGTGATTAAAATGAGAGAGCCTTGCCTCCTATTTATACTCTCCAAGTAGCTTCCTTAGAAGCATCTTCTAGGCCACTTTGTCCACATAGTCACCTATGTCTAAATTTCACCAGTTTTCCACTTGTCCATGTATCCAATAGCCACTTGACCACTTAACCCATTTTCCTCATTTTAGGGTTAGCCTTCTTATAACCACTTGTTATATCCCTAAATTTCACCATACATGCTTTCCTGGCATCAGGTTATCTCAGATCCCTTCTTTGCCAAAGAACTGCTTAACAACTCTTTAGAAAACCTCTTTTATAAAGGCCCATGCACCCTACTCTATTACTGCACACATGTACATGCTAGCTAACCTCAAACAACCCGCGTGGACCGACAAAAGCACGAAAAAAGGAAAGTTGTTGATGGAACACACAACTCTGGGTGAGTTAACTGAAACTCCTGGCCATGCATGGGTGAGGGTTCATCCAAATACCTAGCTTCTTCTGACCTATAAAAGAAGGGCTAGGGGTCCCATTTGGAAGAGGAAAAATATAGCAAAGAAACTATGCCCATTTGCATATTCTCATTGTCCCAACCCTTTAGCCTTCCTTGTGCCAGAAGAGAGACAAAGCAACGAAGTTGGAGGATAGTTGAAGAGGAGCCCAGGATCAGGTTCGCGGAGCAGTGGATGGTCTCAACTTTTTGTAAGTTGACTCATTCAAAGTAATAAAGAAAATGATTTTCCCGTCCCAATTCATGAGTTATTCATAATTTGTTGAGTGCATGTTTGAATCTCTAACCTGTTAGTCTATAGGTAAGATGCATGTGTAGTTGTTGCTTGTCTTGTATGCAGGTCAGCGTTGGAAATAAGAACTACGAACAAGTGATTAAGTGCGGCAAGGGATCGACATCAAATGCCTGGAACAAGGCAGGTTGATCTAACCATGTTTTACTGAAAACAAATAGGATTTAAGTCTGGGGACGAAGGTAGAAAGTAGATTTTCTCTTGGTCATACCTGCATGCAAAGCATAACCCTATTTGCTAGTCTGTAAGGAGATTTCCCTCACAACAAAATTGGCGACAATACTAGGGAAGTCTCTAGGGTTCTTGGAATTTTATTTTTTGGGTAGTTTTTAGAAAAAGACTGGTTTTTCTTGCTAGTTTTTTTTTTAGTTTCTGTAAAGTTTGAGCTAGCAAAGAGTCTGGTTTTCCATACCAGCTTTCTCTGATTTGCTTAAATGTGTTTTTTCGGGACCCACAGAGGTACACACGGCCTGCATAAGGTCTACACGCGTGTACCCATTCCCTACTCTCTTATAGGTCGCGTGTGAATACTAGCTAAAGAAGTAGCAGTAGCATGTAGAGCCCAAAGAATTTTTGAGGCAGTCATCCTCTTACCTGTCAGAATCAGACATTCTCAGGGGTTTTTTGGAATTATGTCGGAGTCTTGGTTGTTTGTATTCTTATCCCAGATTGTTTTTCTTTATGATTTTTCCTTACATTATTTTCTTTTTTGGTTAAAAAGAGTGTCCAAGCCTTCAAGGGATCCTGGTTATCAATATCAGTGGTCTCTTCCTAGTTTTGGGTTGTCTGTTTTCATTTTTTTTAGAGTTTAGAGATACACATAGCCTGTACAAGTTCATCCCACGTGTACACGCCCTCTGTCTCTATACATCTTGCGTTCACACGCTTGATGTTAGATTAATAGTAGCGTGCTTGTACAATATACTTTTTGTTGAGGGTAAGATAGTCATCCTTTCCCTTGATGAGAATTATACCTCTCAGGTGTTTGAATCTCTGTCTTAGCAGTCAGTAGCTTAGGATTAATCTT
>SNQJ01S0059683.1:19571-61990 GCA_010110895.2 Picea sitchensis | reverse complement strand
AGAAATTGACTGGTTCCCCTCTCCTAGAGAGGCTAGTCAAAAAGTAAATATCCTCGACCGTGGGAACCAGTGACTGCCCCTCTAACATGAATGTCTCTGCATCTGGATGCCACTAGTCAACCAAGGAATTCAGTAGCCTAGGTTGTGCCCACATGAAAGGACATAGAAAAAACTTGAGTAACCCACACTACATCAATGTAGCCACGACATTGGAGTCTTCCCCGATCAACTCATTCACCTCTTCGTGCTCTCTTTCTCTCCAATGGACATACATCCTGCAAAACAAAAAGGTTCAAGAGGGTTATACCTTTCTTTTGAATTCTTTTTCATTCAATAAGGGGGCCTACGCATGTTGTAATGGCGATAGTCGCATGTACACGCATGCAGAGTTTAATCTGCCCAAATGTACACGCGGCCTGTCCTGAGACAGCCTGCGTGGACCTAGGGCCGACTTTTTAAAGGTCGATGCCCCCCTAAAAAATGAAACCCAATACATAAATAAAGATATGAAATGCAAGATAAGGGAGTTTGTACTTACTTGGTCCAGACAGAAGTTCATTTCGTCCACTGTAGCTCCTGGAATAACCACTTTAATCAAAGTGGGTCTTTTGGCTCCAGAGTCAATTTCCAAATTAGCAATGGTGATAATGAGCTGCCAGCTTCTATTTATAGACTTTTTGGCCTCTTTTTGTCACTTTTTTGGCCTCCCTTATCATTTTCTTTATACCAAAAATCATATAGAGTGATTCAGGAGTTATTTAGGAGGGATTTGATCAGGTATTGGGACGATTCTTTTTTTGAGTTTTGAGTAATTTTCGACGGTCCGTGGAATTTTTTTATTTTTTTTCGACGATCTACTTGAACATATAGGTTAGGTTTCTACCCTGAATTTTGTATCTCGTTGTTTTTTTCCTTTGCCATAGGATCGATCTCGTCAGGTTGTGACACAGAACCATCATAATTGCTTTAGAAGTTTCGCAACTTGGTGGTAGAGCTTACTAGAACATGGATGCCCTAGGTAGATCCTGGTTGCATTATGGTATTAATGCTGTCTCTAAAACATTTTAGGCTCGGGAGTCCTTGTAGTTTTTCCTGAATACGAGTTTGAGCCTCATTTGCATGATTCTTCTTCACTCTTGACCTCACCCTCAGGACTCCCAAAATATAGCGGGTCTTCTTTTAAGCCCTTTTCAGACCCTCTAAACATGAAAAGATTGTCGAGTGATCTTGTGGCCTTTCACGCTCGTTAAATTGAAATTTGAAGTCACGTCTGTTCGGTGGTAGTTTATCCCTTTTTTGGTTTGGACGGTCAACTGTACGAACAAAGGTATACTCTATGGAACTTCAGCTCTATAGAAGAGTACTCTCAGGTATTATTTTATCCCTTTTTCAGGCCTGAGGGACTAAACTTACGAAGAAGGAACCCCCACGGAGTCCATAGTTAAGCTCTTTTCAGACTCCCTAAAATTGAAAAGATCGTCGAGTGACCTTATTCTTTCACACTCGTTAAACTGGTCCAGAAGAACATTCTTGATTGAGTCCATAGTTAATCTTTTTTCAAACTCCTTAAAAATAAAAAAATGGCCGAGTGATCTTGTCCTTGTCACACTCGTTAAAATGGTTTTGAATAGACGTCTTGTCGGTGCTAGTTTACCCTTTTTTCAAACCGACTAGACTATCTTCGAAAAAGGTACCCCCATGGAGTCTCCTTTTATGTTTTTTTAGACTCTCTAAATATGAAAAGCCACCGAGATTACCTTCTCTGGGCTCATTAAACTTACATTGAAGACGTTACCATTGTGTGTTTTGTTAACCGCATTTCCATATATTATATTCCATCCTTGTAACAGTTTGCTTCTGCGTTTTAACACCCTTGGCCCCCAAAGGATTTTTCCTGAGTATCATTATATTAGAACATCAGTCTTGTCCTTGTGCCTTGAACTTGTATTCTTGCAATACTCATTCCTCCATTGTAACGTAACATTCCTTTATTCTTTTTCCCACAATTATTGAAAAGGACTAAAAAAAAAAAATCAAATATACCCCAGAAAGAGGAAGGGAAAAGTGTTTTCTTTATTGGCAGCATATTGAGTCGCCCTTGGATAAAGCACATCTGTCCATTTTTTCATCAAACTATGGGATGCAGTACTACCTTAGGAAGTTGTTCTTGCTATATAGAGTTGTTTCCTCCACCATTTGGTTATCCTTCCAAACATATGGAGAGTTTGCGTTGCCTCCTGCTTCGTAGACTTATGCTTAATTCCATGCTGCATGAGTCTCATCATTTGTTGTGCTATTGTCCAAGGGAAGTTTGTCACCAAGCCTGAGTTGGCCCTCTACAATTTGTCTCTTGCCCTCATACCCGACCATCCTGAATGTCCAATCAAGTCCTTGGTCGAAATCAATGAAGCCTTCAGTCTGATCATCAAGATTATCTAGTCCATGACCAATGAGTCATCGAAGACCTCTGGGTAGCGAAGTCATACACTCATATTACACTCCTACCTAGAATTTTTAAGATTTTGAAGTTGTTTCTCGAGCTCTAAAGATCTCATCTCTAGCCATCAGGCCATATCAGCTTCTAGAAGATGGATACTCTATATGTATATATTTTTTATTTTGAGATGTAGCTCCACTGTGTATTGTTCGCGGCTACTCTTTATATAATTATATGACATGGATCTACAATGTATTTGATTGGTAGCCATGATTCTATTTTATCCCGAGCATGGGTATGCTTTCCCCAGTGAGACATTTGTTATTTTGTAGACGACGCCTCCTGGTTCCTGATCCTTGGGTTCAATCGTTTGGCACATCAGTAAAGATTGATAATGTATTTCAACCATCAGATGCTCTTCTGACCTCACACATTAAGGGGCACATGTTATAACCCTAGATTTCACCATACATGCTTACTTGGCATTAGGCCATCTCAGATCCCTTCTTTGCCAAAGCACTGTTGAACAACTCTTTAAAAAACCTCTTTTATAAAGGCCCAAGCACCCTACTCTATTACTGCACAGGTGTACACGCTAGCTAACCTCAAACAGCCCGCGTGGATCGACAAAAGCACGAAAAACGAAAAGTTGCTGACATAACACATAGCTCTGGGTGAGTTAACTGAAACTCTCGGCCATGCATGGTCGAGGGTTCGTCCAAATACCTAGCTTCTTCTAACCTATAAAAGAAGGGCTAGGGGTCCCATTTGGAAGAGGAAAAATATAGCAAAGAAACTCTCCCCATTTGCATATTCCCATTATCCCAACCCTTTAGCCTTCCTTGTGCTAGAAGAGAGACAAAGAAAAGAAGTTGGAGGACAGTTGAAGAGGAGCCCATGATCAGGTTCGCGGAGTGGTGGCCGGTCTCGACTTTTTGTAAGTTGACTCATTCAAAGTAATAAAGAAAATGATTTTCTCGTCCCAATTCATGAGTTATTCATAATTTGTTGAGTGAATGTTTGAATCTCTAACCTGTTAGTCTATAGGTAAGATGCATGTGTAGTTGTTGCTTGTCTTGTATGCAGGTCAGCGTTGGAAAGAAGAACTGTGAACAAGTGATCAAGTGCGGCAAGGGATCAACATCAAACACCTGGAACAAGGTAGGTTGATCTAGCCATGTTTTACTGAAAAGAAATAGGATTTAAGTCTGGGGACGAAGGTAGAAAGCAGATTTTCTCTTGGTCATATCTGCATGCAAAACATAACCCTATTTGCTAGTCCGTAAGGAGATTTCCCTCACAACACCAATTTTCATAATTAGAAAGTTCTCCATTTACTTTATTATTTAAATAATCCTCCTTGACTTTGTCACTTCACTTTATTATTTAAATAATCCTATTTGATTTTTTCACTTCACTTTATTATTTAAATAATCCTCTTTGACTTTGTCACTTCACTTTATTATTTAAATAATCCTCTTTTCAAGCACTTTTACTTCTTTGACCTTTTGGGGTTTCAAGTCAATCATATGAGGGTCCTTCAACTTCGTAAAGCCATAACTCTCAAACCGTGAGGAGTTATGTGATGTTCCACATACCACCGGAAATGGCATGCCGTGTACTATCCATATAGAATAGTCTTACCTACAAATATATCAAAACTCATGCCATTATACATCAAATAAATTTGGGTCCATTACTAAAACCTTTGTGCTACCAGAACTCACTATCAAACTTTCTTCAAGGGTTCACATCAATGCCAACCAACCTAATTAATCAAAAATATCCCCCTTTGGCATTGATGGAAACACTTTGATGAAATATTGAAATCATATCACTCATGCTCCCCCTGGAACCATGCCTCTTTCCTCTGCATCTGATAAATCTCTCCCCCTTTGTCATCAATGGAAAAGGTATATTTCCATTTGCGTATGCTCTCCCTAACTGGCTCTTCTGATCTCCCAACCTGAACTTTCCTCTTTATGGTTCTTCCTCGTGTACATCTAAGACATATAAGATAAGCATTCAAAATCATTCATTTTGGAGTAGAAATAACTTCAAGTCTCTGGCGAAGATACTCAAAGGCTTCCCATGGAAGGAGTTTTGTAAAGATGTCTGCCACTTGTTCTTTTGGGTCCACATATTCAACTCTGATGTTATTTTCTACAACATGTTCCCGTAGAAAGTGATACTCTATTGGAATGTGCTTCATCTTGGAGTGCATCACTGGGTTCTTTGTGATACTGATGGCGCTTGTATAATCACGATAGATTGGAATGGGCTCATCATACTCAACCTGTATATCTGTCAAAGTTTGTTTCATTCATATAACCTATGTACAACATGTTTTTGCTGCAATATAATATTTCTCGGTTGCAGATAAAGATACTGATGATTTCTTTCTTAGACATGATACTAAACACTCACCCAAGTAGAACGCTGCTCCACTGGTGCTTCATCGGTCATCAATGAAACCTACCTATTATGCATCCGTGTAGGAAATAAGTGATAGATCCATTCATTTTGGATACCATAATCCAAAATCTTATGTTCCTTTGAGATATATGAAAATCCTCTTCACTGCTAATACATGTTATTCCTTTGGTGCTTCTTGAAATCATGCCACATGTACAACTACCTACATTACATCTAGTCTGGATGCTGTCACATATAGTAGGCTACCAATCATTGACCTGTATTTCCTCTGATCTGTAGACTTTGAATCATCATCTTTGCTTAACTTGCAACTGGTTTGCATGGGAGTGATAACTGGCTTGAAATATTCCATTCCGTACCTCTTTAGAATTTATCTGATATACTTGGTTTGAGAAATAAAAATTCCTTGGTTTCTTTGATGTATCTGAAGACCCAAAAATAAGGATAGTTCTCCAAGTAATGGCATTTCAAATTCATTTTGCATGTCCTTTGCAAATTTCTGGCTTAACCTGTCATCAGTACTTCCAAAAATAATATCATCAACATAAAATTCAATTAATAAAATACTACCTTGAGTTACCTTGATGTAGAGGTTGTTGTCTACACCTCCTTTTCTGAACCCTTCCTGTTGTAGATATTTATCTAGTCTAGAGTACCATGCTCTAGGAGCCTGTTTTAGACCATACAAGGACTTCTTTAATTTACACACATAATATGTGTTCTCTGACAACTGAAATCCTTCTGGTTGTTCAATGTAGACTTATTTTTCAAGTTCCCTAGACAAAAAAGATGATTTTGCCTCCATCTGATACACTTTAATATTTTTGGAGCATACATAAGCTAAAAGCAATCAGATTTCTTCCATTTTGGAAACTGGGGAAAATGTCTCTTCAAATTCAATTCCTTCAACCTATGCATATCTTTTACATACCATTATAGCTTTATTCCTTGTAACATGTCCATCTTCATTCAATTTATTCTTGTATACCCACTTTGTGTCGATCACATTCTTATCCTTTGGTCTTGGAACCAATTCCCAAGTGTGATTTTTCTCTATTTTATCCAATTCTTCATCCATGGCCTTATTCCAAAATTCATCCTTGTTGGCCTCTTCAAAACAAGTTGGTTCAATCGTAGATGAGAGTGCTAGGTGTGTTTGTTCTGGTGAACTGATTCTTATTCTAGTCTCAAATCCTGCATCTTTGTTTCTGATAATCTGATCTGAAGGATGATTCTTCTGTACTCATCTTCTAGGTGTCTTTGGGGGTACTGGTTCAACTTTCTCTTCTTCTTTTGTCGGATCCTCTTCATATTTTTCTTCTTCTTCGTAAAGTTGTTCCATTGATTCATTTTCTTCTTCCTTTAATTCTTGTCTACCTGTTTCATCAATTGTTATATTGATGCTTTCCACAACTTAGTTCAATATCGGGTTGTAACACTTGTATGCTTTCCTTGTACTTGAGTAACCAACAAGTACTGCTTTGTCCACATGAGAGTCAAACATTCCCATTTTTCTATCTTCTCTTTTGATGTAGAATTTTCTTCCAAAAACTCTAAAGTGCTTCACATTTGCTGGTCTTTCTTTCCATAGTTATTAGGGAGTTTTGTCAGTGTTGTTTATAAGAATTACTCTATTTTGAATGTGAAATGTTGTATGCATTGCCTGTGTCCAAAATATACCTGTGAATTTAGAATCCATTAGCATTGTTCGATCCATTTCTTGTACTTTCCTGTTCTTTATTTCAACAAATCCATTATATTGAGGTGTCCTAGTAATGGAGAATTGAATTTTTATTCCATTCCTATTGTAGTAGTCCATAAATTCCTTTGAAGTGAACTCTCCTCCATTATCATATCTCAAGCATTTGATTTTTGAATCCATTTAATTTTCAACCTTTTCCTTGTAGACCTTGAAGTTTTCAAAAGCTTATGACTTATTCCTGAGAAAGAAAACTACAGTCATTCTTGTATAATCATCAACTAATAACATAGAGTATTTCTCACCTTTTAAACCCTTTGTTGTAGTTGGTCCAACTAGATCAATATGCACAATTTCTAGTGGTCTTGTCGTTGAATATTCTTTTGATTTAAACCTGGTCTTTGTTTTTTTCCTTGTTGACAATGGTTGCATAAAGTGTTGGTTGGTTTCGTGATCTAGGGAATTTCTCTAACTTCTTCCCTTTTGTTGACTTTGACAAGGTTATCAAAATGTATGTGACACATTCTTCTATGCCATAGCCAACTTTCATCTTCTTGAAGTTCTCGCAACTATTGCAATCAATTTTCCTAAACCTTCTTTTCTTATCTCACACTTTTGTGAATCGAAAGTAAGTTTATGACCTTGGTAACACATTTGACTCACACTTGTAAGATTATGTTTCGTATCTTATACTAGTAAAACATTTTTTCCCTTGGTCTTCTTGTTCCCAATTATAACTATGACTTTTCCATTGATTTTAGCTGAATCATCATTTTCGAAGGAGGTTGATCCATCTCTTTCCTTTCTTAATGTAAGAAACCTATCTCTATCACATGTCATGTGTTTTGAACAACCACTGTCAACATACCAACCACGTTTCTTCTGCTTATATTGTAGAGAGAGTGTGCATTCTTCATTGCTATATTGATTCTTCTTTCTTATCCATGTCCTTTTCTTAGGTTCCCATCTGTGACTGTTGTTGTTCTTTTTTTGTTCTCTAGGAGGGATTGTCATTCTGCAATCTTTGGCCATGTGTCCAAAGTTGTTACATTTGTAGCATTCCACTTCAGTGCTCAAAGATTCAAAGTTGTTGTAACTTCTTCTCTGTGTTTCACTAGGCCTTCTTGGATAACCCTTTTGTGTATGAATTTCAAAGTTGTTTATGTTCCTGTTGTTAGCTCTTCAATTCACATCTTTATGTCCAAAATTATTACATCCATAACATAAACCAAAAAATATAGTTTGATACCTAGGAGTTGAAGATATTCTAAAAGGATGTACTCTTATGAATCATTCTTCTTCCTGAGGCCTATCTGTTGTTGTCAGTCATTGATTCTTAAATCTGAATCTTCTCGGTGGAGGAGTGTCCCTACAATTTTATTTGTAGACCTTCCTATCCCCTTTGATTGTTTCTGCATAGATTTTTGGAGATGTTTCTTATTATGTTGTTTTGGATCTTGATCCCTTTTCTGTTTGATTGTATCCAAGTACAGACTTGTCATGATGAGGTTTTTTACTGCTGATAATGTCATTCAAAACTTTTGAGCTATTCTGCATATTTTTCTTTTTAAGATCCTTTCTTAACGTGACAATTTCTGCTTCCAAATTTCCAATGATCATGTCTCTTCCTTCTAGCTGTTCTTTGAGTGCTTCTTCAATTATTTTATCTTCTTCAATTTGAACCTTCAAATTTGTGATCATTTGTTCTAGTTCTTGAGTGTCTTCTTTCTTGTCTAGTTCCGCTTGTAGATTCTTGTTTTTCTTATTTTCTCTTCTAATAACTTCTATGGCACACAACAATTCTTCTCGGTAGTCAACTTATGCCTCTTCATATTATTCTTCGGCCTCTTCATATTCTTCTTTGGAGTCTTCTTTATCATAGTATTCTACTTCCATGAATATAATGTTTTTTGTCTAACTGTCATTGACTTCATCTTCATCTGATGATGAGATGTCTTCTTTGGTGCATAAGCTTTTCTTGAAAAATTTATTTGTGGTTCTTTTGCCTTTATATGTTTGTTTTCTATTTGAGTAACCTTCATCATTTCTCTTTTTCTTATGAGGACATTTTTTATCAAAATGAACAATACCATCACAATTAAAACAAATCAAAGGAAGATTACCTCTATACCTACCATTGGTTCCCTTGTTCAATCTTCTAACAAAGTTGGTCGCTTCTTCATCATCTTCCAAGACGTCACTGCTGCTGCTATGTTCTTTTTATTTTTTCTTTCCTTTTTCTTTGACCTTTTGGATGCTTTGAAGGTTGCTTCTTTTATATCTGGATTTTCCTGTTCAGTTCTCATTTCATATGCTATGACTATTCCATGTAGTTCATCAATTCTTATTGAGTTTAGATATGCTCTTTCTTCTAGTGCTGATATCTTAGGGTCAAATCTCATAGGAAGAGATATTAGTACCTTTTGAACAATTATAGATTGTTTGATTTCATCTCCCAATCCCAAGATTTCATTTATTGTTTCATCAACTTGTAAAATGTAAGCTGCAATGTTCTCATCTTCCTTCATCTTTATTTGTTCGAACTGACCTCTGTAAGTTTGAAGCTTTGATGCTTTGAGTTTTGAATCTCCTTCATAAATATTTCGAATTTTGTTTCAAATCTCTTTAGCGCATTTACAATGTGAAACTTTGGTGAATATTGATTCTCCAAGATCATTCAGAAGTGCATTTGTGTCTTTGGAATTATTCTGACTGAGTTTCATTTCTTTGTCATTTGTCGCTGGAACTACTGGTGTTGTGTATCCATCTACAATTGATTGCCAAATTTCAAATCCCTATGCATGTATGTATGTCTTCATCCTTATTCTCCACAATGCATAATTATGTCCATCAAAATATGGTATTCCATTTTTATACATATTGTTTCTCTCCATGATCTAACTTTCAATGGTTAAACTGATTTCTGAAGGAACCTGCTATGATACCAATTGTTGGATTACTGAGAGGGGGTTGAATAAGTAATAAAGAAATATAATCCTTTTTAATCATACAATGAAAGTGTTATATCAATGTAGCATTATCATCCAATATTTTCAGAGTAAATAAACAATGAACAAATGAAGAATCATACACATACACACTACACGCTACACCAGTGTTTTTACGTGGAAACCCAAAGAGGGAGAAAACCACAAAATGTTTTTTCTTATATGTATTGAAGAATTACATTCATTGGAAGCACCAACTTCCTTTGTTTTCCAGCTACAACTGGAAGGAGGTTCCAACCCCCTAGTTTCTCAGGCTACAACCCGAGGGAATCTCCAACTCCCCAATTCTATGGCTACAACTAGAATGAGACTACAACCCCCTATGTTCTTCGGCTACAACCGGAAGGTGGATACAATCACTTTTCCTTGCCCCATCCAACCACTCTGCCGTAGAAGTAGAAATGATGGAACCACTGTCACACTATCACTGTGAGAGATACTGTTGTAAATCTATGCCAATAAAACTGCACCAAACAACCTGTACCAATAACCTGAACCATGCATCAACCTGTACCTCAACCTGTAATCAACCTATACCATAAACAAGTGCATAAACCATGCACTAACATGCACCTCAACCTCAACCAAAATCCCTCATCAATTTAATCATCCAAATCTTATTTTTAACTTTTTAATAGACCTGGTGTATATGATCACATACCTGCAAAACTTCCTTAACTTTAAC
Source organism: Picea sitchensis (assembly GCA_010110895.2). NCBI lineage: Eukaryota > Viridiplantae > Streptophyta > Pinopsida > Pinales > Pinaceae > Picea > Picea sitchensis. The sequence continues at coordinate 51,725 of SNQJ01S0059683.1, read as the reverse complement.
AATAAGAGACTAGCATTTTCATCAAACTTTACTTTAGTCTCACATGACTAGTTTTGGATTAGTCAACAACCCTAACATGAAATAATCATAACTATGTACCTGTAATGAATAAAGATCTGAAAATAGTACACAATGTTCTTCAATGTGTTTATGCAATTCCTCCAAGTGTCACTACTTGGAACCTCTCATAAAAGGAGTTATAGAAAAAACTAGCATACCTTGTTGAATTCTGGATTATTTTAGAGAGAAAAATTGTAGAGCGTGCCTCGCACAGAATGTTTGTTGTATGGATATGAAAATTGTACACAAAATACTACAGACTGTACTCTAACCAACACATTTGGTCTTACTAAATTTGGATCTGTTATGAATAATTTATGACGTTTTTACCAGATACACATGTTTTAGACTAGTTTCAGGACTAGTCACAAACCCTATTTTCCACGGAGTGTAACTCCAAAAATACAATGATCCACAAGCTAAAATTCGTACCACAACTACTTGGATAGGATTTCTCAATGGCCTCCCAATTTCACGATCTGAATCATTTTGAAACAAAGTTATTTCGAAAATGGTGAGATGACCTGTAAATAACATACCTTTGAAAGCATCATCAAAATTTTTTATCCTCCCTTTAATTTTGGCCTTCTTTACTTCACCTTCCCTCTGAAATTTGTCTTAGATATCCTTTGGTTACCTCAGTCACCTATAGATATTCAATATCCTCAAGTGTGATTAAAATGAGAGATTTTTGCCTCTTATTTATACTCTCCAAGTAGCTTCCTTAGAAGCATCTTCTAGGCCACTTTGTCCACATAGCCACTTTGTCCACATAGTCACATATGTCCAACTTTGCCCAATTTGCCACTTGTCCATGTATCCAATAACCACTTTACCACTTGACCCATTTTCCTCATTTTAGGGTTAGCCTTCTTATAACCACTTTTCATAATTAGAAAGTTCTCCATTTACTTTATTATTTAAATAATCCTCCTTGACTTTGTCATTTCACTTTATTATTTAAATAATCCTCTTTGATTTTGTCACTTCACTTTATTATTTAAATAATCCTCTTTGAATTTTTCACTTCAGTTTATTATTTAAATAATCCTCTTTGACTTTGACACTTCACTTTATTATTTAAATAATCCTCTTTGCAAGAACTTTGACTTCTTTGACCTTTTGAGGTTTCAAGCCAATCATATGAGGGTCCTTCAACTTCGTAAGGCCATAACTCTCAAACCGTGAGGCGTTATGTGACGTTCCACTTACCATCGGAAATGGAATGAAATGTACTATCCATCTACAATAGTATTACCTACAAATATATCAAAAATCATACCATTATACATAAAAAAACTTGTGTCCATTACCCAAACCTTTGTACTACCAGAATTCGCTACCAGACTTTCTTCAAGGGTTGACATCAATGAAAACCAACCCAATTAATCAACAATAATATCTTGGGTCCTCCTTTATTCAATGCTTCCAAGACTATTATTATGTCGTTCATATTTGCATGATAATTCCAACCTAAACAAGCCTTCTATCGAGTCGACCATCTGTAGTCCTAAATTTCTTACCATGTTGGCCTTCCTTGAGTAAGTTATGAATCACTTAATACTCTGATCAAATTATAATGTGTTACATATTTAGTATCATTGATGGGGTTACATTAAGGCCCTCCTGTGAAGAGTCTTTTCCTATCGATTTCAACTCATTATCTGGGAATAATACTTAGAAATCATTTAGTACCTTGGAACCTGAATGCCTCGATGGTAGGTCTCATTGCTTTCAATAGTAGGTTTACATCATTGACCCCTGATTGGATGATTCCATCGAGTGTTCGACTTTGAATAATTCATTCACATTCATTGGATTGTACTAAATTACCTTGGGAGTGTTAAGCCCTAATATTGGCTCATTACCCTTTAATTGGGGCATATTAGATTAGTAATGCTATTTTATTTATGTCGTCTTTAGGCCATTAGTTGTAATTTAGATTAGTAATGTTATTTTATTTATGTCGGCTTTAGGCCATTATTTGTAATTATACCTCCTAGTCTCCTATATATTTATTTATGTCGGCTTTACCATTATTTGTAATTATACCTCCTAGCTCATATATACCAAGGGAGACATTTTCATTTTGAATCATCTGGTACTTGAACATTTAAGTGGGTAAAAGGAGGTTGCCCCCTAAGAGGCTTATTATCTGAACATCTCTTTCTGCCATGCTGAGTACTTATTTCGAGGTTTTTTATATGCTATATTGATGTTGGTTCTTAACATATGGTATTAGAGCTCAAGGTCTTGGGGTTTCAGTCATACATCTGACACACCGTAATTCACATAAATTTGTTTCAACGTTTTGTAAGGAACGGCTTGGAGGATATTTAGAATATGGATCAAGGTACCTTGGTTCAAAATTAATCCCCCGAGGCCTTATACTTTCGGAGATAATGTTTCAGATGAAAATAGGGTTCTGGGATAATCTTGAAATGAGTCATTGAGGAAATTTTGCTATAAAAACATTTTATGTAACATTTCAGACCCTGAACCCTAAGGACATTTACAGAAATTGGTAATGACCGGTAAAATTCTAAGCTCGGGTCATCTTGTAATTGTAGATACACCCTCGCGGTAAGATAGGGTATCTGGACTAGTCTCAAGAAGGTGTTCTAGGTAAACAATCATAACTTCTTCCCTAGAGAATCCAAATTGTGTGTGACTACTACTTGATCTTGGACAAAGTATGTAGTATTTTTGGTACAATTTCTAGAATTGTATATCAATTATTTTGTGCGGGCACACTATACAAGTGAGATCTCCTGAAAAGGACAAAATCGGCAAGTTGTGGGGAAAATACCGTAAATTCCAATTGTCACATCCAATTTTGATCAATCTGGAATTGCGTAGAGAAGAAATATCGTAGAAATACATAAGAGAAAGTTTCATACCCGTAAGGGCCAAAAAATTGGGAGATACAAAAGAAGAAATATTGTCTAGCAGAACCACCTCAAAATCAAGGTTCAAAAAGTGATACTTGGCCAACATGCCACCCAAAAGGGAACTTCTGCACCAAATAAGCCTCTTAAAAATCCTACTTGGACTCTTGATGAAGGTGAAGAAATGCTGAGGGAATATAAATGAACTAACAAAATAAGATGGATTCAATGGAAGTTGTTGATACTAAGATGGATTCAATGGAAGCTAAGTTGATACTAAGATGGATTCAATGGAAGCTGGTGCCACACCAAGATAGATGGTTTAAAAAGGGGAGATCATGGAAGTATTGAAAATTTCATAATGAAGACACCTGAAAGTGAAAAATGCACGGCGAAATTCATGATGTGGACACAAGGAAGGTGAATCAAGAATGGAGAAAACTCCAACTTCTTTGGTTTGAATACCAACCACATTCCTAAGATTGACATGAGAAGTTTGGATGGCAAGGACCCAATCTCATGGATACTTCAAATGGAGCAATATTTTGATTCCATAATGTGCCACATAATAAAAGGTACGAATTGCTTCTTTATATTTAGAACCTAATCAATTTGTTTTGCATCGATGGCTTTGTTCGCAAATCACTTGTCACTTGACAATTTTCACTCAAGAAAATGATATCACACTATGAGGATACAAGGAGCAATACCTTCTTTAGCCAATTGATAAATCTCGCTATTCAGTTACTGAGCACATTGAGAACTTCCAAATATTGAATATAAAGGTAACCGGATATTCCGTGATGAGCACTTCTGATTGATGTATTCATAGGAACTTTAAAGGATAACATTCCAACATGAGGTTGGGCTTTGGGAACCCAAATCATTGAGAATGCATTTAAGGTGCAAGAAATGTTGAAAGTAAAATACGGCTATGGCTACTAGAAGACCTATCCTAACATCTATAGAGAGAACAATGCTCCTTCTCCTCTAAAACAACTCAACTCTACAAGGTTGACACCTCAACACTGAGGAAAGAAAAGCAAAAGGTTTATGCTTTAACTGTGACAACAAGTACGCTAAGGGACATAAGTGTGGTGAGAAGAAATTATCTCTCATATAGATTGTGAAGAGGGAAGAAGAAGAAGAAGAAGAACCATCTCAAGATAAAAACACAGAAGCAATTTCATCTAAAGATTTGACTCCCACGAGAGATCGAGTAATTCATTGGCTGGAATTAGCACCTCAAACCCCTCACTATTGAAGGATACATCAAAAAGGTAATAGTCCTAATTGATTATGGAAGTACCATAATTTCATTCACGATAAATAAGCCAAATCCCAAATTGTTTTGTATATCCAACTTAGAGTTTCAAGTAATGATTGCAGATTGAGGAACCATCAACTGCTCTAGGAAATGCAATAAGATCAATCTTACCATGGGGAATATGTAATGAATAGTCCAATGATTAAGTATACCCATGGTGGTGTATATGTTGTACCATAGGGAATCCAATGGTTGGCAACTATTAGGAATAGTATGGACTTTCAAGAACTTTCATGAAATTTTTATTGAAGGAAAAGAAAATTGAGTTGAGAGGCATCACAGGAAGCCCTAAGGGTGATAAGCTCCAATGGCATGAAAAAATTATTGGAAAGGCATCAAGGCATTATTGCAATAACTATGCCTTGATGTTCAAACATCTAAGATCTATTCCTCAAGATCTCCAGATCATTGATAAGCATTCCAAAGCATTTAAAGATATTCCAAAGGCCTCCCACCCACTCAAATCAAGTGATCATGAAATTCACCTAATCTATGGGAGATGGTTCTAACATCAGGCCATACAGGATACCCTTATGCCCAGAGGAGGCAGCACTATGCTGCTGGAAGAAACTAGAGGCAAGATTATTAGACCTAGCCAAAGTTCTTACTCACACTGCTGGTAATGGTATTCAAGATAGCCTGCTTTTGGCATATGTGTCCAGATTATAGAGAGCTCAACAAGATCACTATTAAAGATAAGTTTCCCATTCCCGCGGATTATTGATGAATTGTTAGGGATGAACTACATGGAGCAATCTATTTCAGCAAATTGGATCTCCTGGCTCAGTGGTATCATCAGATCGTAATGAAGGAAGAAGATATCCCAAAACAACACATTCAACTCATGAAGGCCATTATGAATTTTTGGTCATGCATTTTGGCCTTACAAATGCACCTTCCGTGACCTAAGGGTTGATGAATTCCATTTTCAAGCCCTTCCTCTCAAAAATTTTGTGTTAGTATTTTTTGATATGCAATCTATAGAAAATCTTGGGAGGATCATGTGCAAATATAAGCACAAGGTGCTACAACTACTAAAGGAGCAACAACTCTATGCTAAACCATCCAAAATGTTTCTTTGGAGTAAAAAAGGAAGAGTATTTCCAATATTGTATCCCAAGTGAATAGCTAAGGTAAACCCTAACAAGATTAAGGCCATGATGGACCTGCCGATTCCTGAAAACATTTAAGAATTTTAGAGGATTTTGGGTTTGACAGGTTACTACCGCAAGTTTGTCTGAACTATGAAGAATAACAACACCTTTAATGACACTAACTAAGAAGGATGCATTTTCATGGACCTGAGGCAACCAAAGATTTTGAACAAATTAAAGAAATGATGTGTACTACCCCTGCCTTGACCAATTCAGACTCCCCACTAAAACTTTTATTTTGGAATGTGAGGCCTTGGGAAATGGAATTGGTGCTTCTTCCTAATGCAAGAAGGAAGGCCCCCGGCTTTTGAAAGTCTTAATTTCACTCAAGGGAAGAGACTTGACACAAACCCATTTATGAGAAGGAAATGATGGCAATACTACATGCATTGAAAAATGGTGTCCTTTACCTAATAGGTAGGCACTACAAGGTCAAACAGATCATCATGTAGTCTTAAATACTTCTTGAACAAAGACTATCTTCTCAGAAGAACAACAAAAATGGGTAACCAATATATTGGCTTATGATTTTGAATTGGCTCTATGTAAAAGGGGAAGCAAAATGTTGTATGTGTATGCACTCCCAAGAAAAGATGAAGATGTTGAGGCCTTCGCTATAACTTGATCATCCAACCCATTGGATACAATAGAAGCAAGGGATGAATGGAAAATGACAAAAAGTGTGGACTCTCATTCAAAGGTTGCACGTATTCCAAAGGCATCGTAGGATATCTTTACATGGAAAATGATTCACTATGGTACAAAGACTTCTTATATTTATGTAAGAACTCCCAACTCAAACAAAAGGTACTATTGAATTGCACACCTCTCCAATAGAGGGCACTCGGGATTTTTGAAACCTACCATAGAGTCAAGACGGATTTTTGGGATGGCCTTAAAAACCTGGATGTCCAAAGGTTTGTGGTAGAATGTGTGTGGTTTTCCAACAAAATAAGGTGGAAACAATTAAGACCCCTGGTAGTCTTTACAACCATTATCCATCCCAAAGTCAGCTACTGGAGGAGGTTTCCATGGATTTCATCAATGGGTTACCAGTCCTAAGGAAGAGTGTCATCATGGTGATTGTTGATAGACTAACCAAGCATGCACACTTTGTGCACTCTCTCATCCCTTCAAAGCTAGTACATCTGCCACCATATCTTGGAGAGATAGCCCAAAAGCCATGGCAGCCCAAAGATTATCATGCTGTGCGACAGAGATCCCATATTCACTGGACATTTTTGGATATAATTATTTTATTGTTTGGGTAATTAATTGGCTCATAGCTCATCCTGGTATCATCTTCAACTGATGGGACAAACCAAGATAGTGAACAAAATGTCCTGAAGGCTACCTTCGTTGCTGTTGTGGTTCTTGAGCAAATGTCACACGTTCAAATGGTTACCCTGGCAGAATGGTGGCAATGACTTCCTTCACCTGAACAAAAGCCCATATGTCCCCATTTATGCACTTTATGGATACCACCTTCATTCCATCACTTCTTCTCTAAAAAAAATCTAAGGTTCAAGCAAAGGAATATCACATCGAGAATCAAAACAACAATTCCTCCACCCAAAGGACAACCTGACCATGGCACAAAAATCGCATGAAACAACAAGCAGATCAACATCGAGTGAAAGAAGTTTGAAGTAGGGGATTGGGTATTTTTTAAGACTACAACCATACAAACGATGTCCCCTGCTAAGCCAAGAAGGATAATCAACTATCACCAAAGTACTATGGCCCTTGCTATAAGGTGTTGCAAAAGATTGGCACTGGTGGCATACAAATTGGAGTTGCCTGCATCTCTCTCTTAGGCACACCCAGTTTTCCCATGTTTCATGCTTAAAGAAGGTTATAGGGCTTAACAATATCCCAATCTCAAACTACATTGCCAAAACTTGATGAGGAAGGAAAAAGCATGGCTGAGCCCAGCCATCACTGACACAAGAATTCGCCAATTGAGGAATAGGATCCATTTCAGAGTATCTCATTAAAATTTGAGGAAACCACCGGCTGAAGATTCCAATTTGGGAAGATGAGTCTTTATACGTGTATATCCAGAGTTGCTACCTGCCGCTAGGACAACACTTGTCTCAAGGGAGGGGCAAGTTAAGCCCCACATTGGCTCATTAATCTTTAATTGGGGCATATTAGATTAGTAATGCTATTTTATTTATGTCTATTTTAGGGCCATTAGTTGTAATTTAGATTAGTAATGTTATTTTATTTATGTTGGCTTTAGGCCATTATTTGTACTCATTGAGTACCTCCTAGTCTCCAAGTATATATACCAAGACATTTTCATTTTGAATCATTTGGTAATTTGAAAATTTAAGTGGGTAAAAGGAGGGCTGCCCCTCGAAGAGGCTTATCTGAAATTATCTCTTTTCATGCATGAGCACTTTTCTTTGAGGTTTTTATATGCTACATTGATGTTTGGTTCTACCAGGAGTCATTGACATCAATGGTGATTTCCCTTCTCGAATTTGTTAATGGTTTCTTACTAATGATCGATAATCAAGTGGTTTCTACCATGTCTGATTTCAGCACCTTTAATCACACATGGCTAGGATGCATATTCTTCGAGACGATGAAATGAAGACCCTAGGATCCCACCATATCAATCCGTGCTGGAGATGGAGTATTTATGATTTTAATTAACACATAGATCCACTTTGTAATTTTTGTGGCTATGTTTGAATTTGAATTCTTAAAGAGCATAGATCAATAGTGTATTTCTCGTGGCTATATTGAATCATGATGGCATGGATCCACGGTGTATTTTTAGTGGCCATGAATCACTTGATGCTTATGACTACAATAACTTGTAGTTTGAGTATGGGAATACCTACTCCCGTAATATGGTATATTATTATGTAGATGCTTGATTGTTTGAAGGTTCCCAATTGGTGCGCTCCTTATTTCAGACACACACACATATTCTACAAAGTATTTCAGATGTTATAGGTTCCAACTTCATACTTGGGGAATTGTCTTATAATTGTTTTTTTCACCCTAGTGATCAACTGAAGATATAGTGATCAACTGAAGATATGTGCATGACTCCAATTTATGTTTCCAAAACACTAAAAGAGAGACTTTCTCTCCATGAGAAAAGTGGATTAACTTTTCTTCCCTTAAAAAACTATTTCAAAGGAGATCGTCACACCCTTCTCTATGCTTGGGGTGTGATGATTCTTGATCGTCACATGTTGCATTAAAACTGGACTACATTAATATCACATGTTTCTTGTGCATAGGGTGTGACAATACTTAAACAAAAGAAAAGTGAACCATGAAGGTTCTAGAAGGGAATTTTCTAGAAGATGAGGTGGCCTCCAATCGGTTTGGATCTTTCTTGTTTGATTTATTGGGATCAGAGAAGGATCTCTCATCTCCTCATCCATCCCACTTTCACCCTATATAAAGAAGGATCTCTCATGGAAAAGTCTAAGGCTTGCTTATGCATGAAGAATTTGCTATAGATTATAATTGAGATAGCTTTTCTTTAGCTCTCTAAGTCAGGTTGCAGATCTCTTCATCAAAGGCATTGAGAAAAGGTGTGTGTGTTGAAGAAAAGATTCATTGGAAGGGACCTTGGAAACATCAAGGCATGGGCTGTATTCTCCACTCTCATTTAATATAATGTAGAAATACATTTCTTCCATATAAAGGTGTCCTTACTTTTATTGTATAACTCCCTTGATCTTATACATAGAATTATTGGAATATATATCGTTGTTCTCTATTTTGTTGTTTTGTGCTTCTTAAACAAAGTTCACCATCCCATGAATCCAAATATGGAGCAACAAATATGACACTAGCAAGGATCAAATATTGTTTAAATGGTATGTCATTTGTTCGTCTCTAAACTAGTTAATATGACAATGAAATTCAAGGAGAATTTTGTATTCTGCCATGTTTTGTTCTAGCTTCTCATTGAAATTAGGGAGATTAGTTTATGTCAACACTTACCGATTTTTCGGACAACACCAACCAACTAAGTATCTCTTTTTAAGTTGTCATTGCTCCCTTGTATCTTCTTATCTGCTCCGATGCTCTGTCATTTTCAGTTCTTCCCCACTCGCTCCTCTAGTTGTCATTCTTGCATGCTTCTGTCACCAACATGCATTCCACATATAAGGCCTCTTTGGAGTCATGACAATATTAACTAGATTTCCAACTCAAATCCTAACTGCTCCATGATCTCTTGTGTTGCTTGAATTAATCATTCAAGAATATTTCTTGAAGATCTTTTCTTGACTGTGATGCATGTAGTGTCTCTTAATTTCATGTGCATCAAAAAATCCCGTGACTGACACGAGCATTAAAAAAAAATTAAAATTGGTGTGCATTGCAAAACTTGAACTAGAGAGTGCGCCTCATGTCACCCACTGTGCAACTACTAGAGTGTGCGTGAAAAATAAAAATGCACACACAACTTTTGTTTTTGTGTGTGCATGATCATGTTCCAAAACGTTGGGTGCTAATAGGTCCCCATCACTATTATTTGGATCCTCCTCAAGCCAATTACCTCATGGAGTGATCGATGTAGGAATTGAGTAAGAGAAAATCATGATCATTGTAGGAATAGAGCCTCAAACCAAGTTGTGGTTGCAATCAGGTTTGAGTAAGAGAAAATCATATGTCTAAGTCGTAGTTGTAACCAGACACGGGTCTTAGAATGAGTCGAGTAGTCCTCAAGGTAAATGATGTATTTGGGATTGATTCATCCAGATGATTAAAATATCTATCTTCAAGAGTTTCGAGAGTAGTGAGAGAGATATTTTTGAATCACACCATCGAAAAATTTACCCCCTAATTGAACCAAATGCTATATCTATAACTTGGCCTAGTTACTCATTAACCAATGAGAAGTAGATCTCGAGGAAGAGATCCATTAGTGGAGATTGTAATCATCCTCTTGTCTCATTTAGATAGCAATAGATGATGAAATATGTGGACCACCAATCCCGGTGGAGAGGATAAATTGCAACATTGGGCGACCTGCTTAAAAAAATGTGATTATCCATGGCGACAAACACACTAGCTTTAGTCTTAGAGAATTGGCGTACCACCATAGCTTCAAAGAACAATTGAGGGAAATATGTGAAAATAGGATGTGTCTTGCTGGTGAATAAGAGGTTGGGACCCCTTCCTATCAGTTTAATTTGAAATGTCAACCACCACAAGAACTAGATTGTGGGCTCTCTGGCTGCCTGGCCGGATTAGGAATTACACACCCCTGGAATTATGTTGAACCAAGCCATGAAAGGTAACCTTGAGTGGGATATGGTAATATAAGTGGAGATTAGAGGGATAGTAGAAAAAAAAAGGGAACTGGTGGATAATCAATGAGAGGTATTAAGTAGGCCTTCCATTTTGTGGAGGAAAGGCCTATTTTGAAAGAATGACCTAATTTTGGATCACGTGCAACAAGTGGCAAGTTGCAACATGCAAGAAAAGAAGGAAAAGAAGCATGCAAGAGGAAAAACAACAAGGCGAGCAGGTAGGCAAGCCTAACCATCAAGTTAGGGTTTTTATATATGGATTGTAATGACATATGCCCAAAAATAAGTTTAAGAACCTATAGGAGGTCTAGGTTAGGAAATGGTGTTTTAAAAGTGGTTAAGTTGTTGAAGGTGGAAAAAGTGGCTGAAGGTTATTGATAATTGTGGTAATAAGGCTATAGAAGAGTTGAATAAGGTATATTTTAAGGGTTATATCACATGATGAGGAGCCTGTTGTGATCTAGTCTTCCTCATAAATGATTTTTTCCCTAATCTTGATTGTATTATTGAGATGTAATGCAATAATGTAACACTATATTTTCTAGCAAGTTAAATAAAAGAGCAGAGAAGCCAAATCTTTGTGGACATATCCCTGTAGGAGGGGGTGAACCATGGTAAAAAAAAATTTGTTCTGGTGTGATGTTTCTTTGAATGTTTAGTTTTTTTCTAATGATCTTGGCGAATGAATAATTAACTAGATGTAATTTGACAAGCATAAGGATAAAGATGAATGAATCTTAGGAAAATAATTGAACCAATAACAAGTTTAATGCCTAAAGAAATATTAAATACAGTCCCAGATCCCCACTTCCTTTCATTCCTATACTGCAAACACCTAGGTATTGTAGTCACCCATAGAACTATTTTGGGTGAGACTGTGCAGTGCCTTCCAGGTTTTGTGTTTCCTTTTGGACTACTAGGAGGGTCGATAGTTTTAGAGGGTTTTGTTGGAAACCTATTGAGATAAACCTAACAACTGAAGAAGAAGTAAGAAGTCAGATACCTAACCAAGAAATGGTTATGTTGCCAATCGGAACTACATAGGATTGAGTGGATGCGATCTGTGGTAGAAACACACAAAGGATGAAAGTATAGAAGGGAATGTTCAGGCCATGGAATCCAACAAAGGTGGAGATCAAAAAATGGTTGAAAATGAAGGAACTCGATTTTGCGCACAAGGACAACAAAAACCCTAAGCTAACACAATGCAAATATCTTAACAAATATGTGTTTAGTAACTTGTATGAGGTATTTTTCTATGATTTACCACATTTTTTGAAGGAGTGGTTATTGAGGTTAAAAGACAATGACCCTAAAAATCAAATTAGAAAGATGGAGTGGAATCCTATGGATATCGTGAAGTTAAAACAAGTTAATAACAAATTCATGCTTGCAGTAGATTTCTGGTTAGAAAATATTATTGCCTAGTTTATCATCGAATTTTCAGTAGATACCACGAAGTCTTACACCACAATAGAGCAAGATTTTATAAAGGGACCAAGAGGTAGGTACATCATATCATTGTATACTTCAATCAAGATTTTATTGTATGACAACGGTGTGATTACTATGGAATCAAACAACTAAACTTATTTGCGCGCATGGGGGAAGTGGGGAAGCACTGAGAGGAAGATGAGAAATGGAGGAAGTGATGGATAAGGGAAAGAAGAAGGAGGTCATAGAACCAATCATGATGGAGGAAGACCATGTAGAGTAGATAATGGAAAAACATGGAAAGACGTGTAATGGAGTACCCTACCAATATAACATGAATAATAAGAAGAGATCCATAGATGATAGAGAGGGCTTGGAAAGCGATGAAGAAGAGGTAGAGGATCTTCGATCTGTGGAGAAGATTGAGGAAATACTGCACACAACATATGAAAGGAAAATAAGATGTCCAAGGGAAGGAACAGAAGGAAAAACTCCAATCCAGATCACCGTCAGTGTGGAACCTACAACCCCATGTGCAACTAACACACCAGAAAGAACACCGGCATTTAGACAACAATATTTTAATGGAAGAAAGACAACAGGATACACATCCAAGCATGAAGAATCAACTAGAGGAGCCAATTCAGGAAGTAAAAATAAACTATTTACACCACGTGGAGGTAGTAGTTCAACACAGTTTAAAATGGCAGGACATGATCCCACAATCAGGTTACCATAATTTTGGGGAGAGGCATTAGAGGACCCTAAAAATAACTTATTCATCTGTGAGAATATCTGGGAATACAATAATATCACAGATGAGGATACAAAGCTCACACAATTATATATCACACTAAGAGACCACCCAGATCTCACACTAAGAGACTGGTACATGATCCTAGATGTACATAGTCCACCAGGAGTAACAAAGACTATTGTAGATGTGAAAAAACTATTGATAAACAAATTTTAGAAGCCCAACTCAGAAGACCATTATATGAATGAAATAATCGAAGTCAGGAAAAAACCAGGTGAGTCTGTTTGGAAGATTGATAAGAGGTTTAAGTGTTTATAAGGTAAGTTGAAATATGCAATGACTGACATGCAACATAGGCATTGAATTGTGAACTCATTGTTACCACATTTTAAATAACCATTAAGACAACATAAGTTCCAAAATCAGGGAGAGGCTCTGCAAGCAGCCTTACAACTGGAAGAGAATCAGTATCAACAGACAGATCCAACAATAGAGGAGTTGAAGGAGGATTTGAAGAATCTAAAATTTCAACTTAACCAGAATAAGGGTAAAGAGAAAAGAGAAGTTGTTTGGTGTAGCTTATGTAGGACAGAAGGACACCATAATAATGAATGTGTGACTTTCGCATAGTATATGGTGATAGGGGTGCCAAAATCATTTCCCACAGGAGGACCATGGTGTGAGATTTGTAAGACACATGAGAATGATCCATATCATTGCCCAATAATGCAAATATATAAGACAATACCCAAAAGTTCATATTGCAATTTTTTCAAGTTAGTAGGTCATGATGATAAGGATTGTAGGACGATGGAGCTGATAAGAGAAAAAAATTCAGATACTTATAAGGTGCAATCAGAAATGATGACAGGACAATCTGCACCTCAATTCAACCAGGTACCACCACCATACAATAATGTGTAGAAGCAATACAACATTGCACAACCACAGTATAATAATGTGTATCCACGATATAACCCCGTGCAATATAAGGAGGTACCTTAGTACAACGCACCACGAGGATATCGAGGTGGATATAGAGTTGGAGGATGAGGTAGAGCATGATTTGGAAGAGGCAGAGGAACAATAGTGTGCCAAAAATTACAACAAACAGGACATTATGCAATGGAGTGTCCACTCCCACCAACGACATGTATGTATTGTCGTGCATCAGATAATGACACAGAAGACTTTCCGACACTCTTGGGGAAGATCCAAGAAAAAAGGAACCAACACAACCAGAATGCCTAGTGGATCTTTGTAGAAGCTAGGGATGATGGGAGAAACATAAATATAGTCACTTGAGGAGGAGCCAAGACAATAACTGGTGCAGTAAAATAAGATCCAATGCAACACCAATGGGTTAAGAAGAATATTGAACCACATAAGCAGTTTGACACACGGAAATAAAAGGAAACATTTAAGGAAGATAGAGAGGAATGTCTCAAGCAGAATGTGGTGTCTACATCAGTCGTGTAGTAACTTGAAAACCCACCAATATATGGGATGCCATTTTTGATGGACCATACCAATGAAGGAAAACCCTTAGAGAAAGTAAGTACCATTAATACTTTTCTAAAATCTTGTGTTAAGTTATTAAAAGACCCATCATCCATTAGGATTTTACAATATATGCTAGAAAGATTTAACACCAGGGTGGAAGGAAAGATATAATAGAAAACAATCTATCATCTCCATACAAGGAGAAGGACAAGCAGAGAATTTAGACTAAATGCCAACATTGGAGATTTTAATATGGGTGATGTGATACTGAACCTAGGCTCTGAATTAAATTTCTTACCTAAGAAGACATGGAAGTGTATGGGGGAACCTACCTTAGGCTATTCATCTATCCAGTTGAAATTAGAAAATCAACACAGAGTATTACCAATTGGAAGGCTTAAAGGGGTGACAGTATATTTGGATGTAGTGCACACTATGGAATATTTTGAAGTAATAGAGATAATATATGGCACAACACCTTACCCAACATTGCTTGGATTGGATTGAGAATTTTATAACCAAGATATAATCAACCTGAAGACAAGAAAAATGACCTTTGAATTAGGATAATATAGAGTCATTGCAACATTGGATCCATCAGAAGGAGAAAGGTTTGTAGAGCCCACTTGCTTGGATCTAGAGGAAATAAACTAGTTGTACAGAACCACCACGCGAGAAGAGGATTTTGTTAACCCAACTGTAGATGAGGTACTCAACTGGAGAAGAATTACATCATGTGATTATGACTCAGACATAGTTTGGAGAATGGGAAGAAACGATTACATGAAGTTTCAACAAGGAGATGTGCAAGAATAGACCGTGCAGTAAGATGGGTTGGTACAAAGATAAGAGAACCTCCCAGTTTTCATGGGTTAAATGACTTAGAGGGATTTTTGACAAAATATGAAGAGGAATTACTAGAAAATCATAGGCTCTTATCCCTAGATATGGCACTCAAGGAAACACCTACAAGATGGTGGGGTGAACACAAAGAAACAATTTAGGATTGGTATCAGTGTAAATGACTACTGCACATTAGATTTGGCGTAGATCAAGGTAGTAATAAATTGTAGAGGTATGATGGATATGGAACACCAGTGGAACACTTGGAAAAGTGCAAGGCACAATGGATGATGACACCACTAGAGGAATGGACTCATCACTTTATCCATACATTGGAAGGAATCCGAGGGAACTGTTATATAGACCAAGAAATGTGCAAAGGAACTACAAAATGGACAGGATTACAATAGAATTTTGTAGTAACCTTCTCATTTGAACATCAAAACCCCAACATTGATTCAGTGTTGAAGATGACATAGGGAATGATATTAATTTATGAACCAGAAGTTGAAATCATGACAAAATATCAACAACAAAACATATAGAGAGTCAAAGAGTTACTCTCATGCTATCATGTTGAAGAGGAAGCAACAGATGAAGATGATCCACACCAAATTCAGATTATAGATATGAGTCTCTTGTTTTGGGTTTGAGAGCTGCCAAAGACATGAAGATTGAAGAACTAACAATGTTTGGAGATTTTGAGTGGATTTTTCATCAAGTCATAAATCGGTATCAGGCTAAGCACCCCAAGTTAAGGGCCTACAAAAATGAAGTCTTGGATATGATTGATGGTTTTTTCTTGGATTTTAATATCTCATTTGTTCCAAGAGAGGAGAACACTATGGAAGATTTGTTGGTTGTCTCAGCAAGTAATTTCAAGGTCCCTTTAACCCCGAAGCTAAATTTTGAGGTGGAAGTAAAACACAGACCTTCTATTCCTGACAATGTCAAACATTGGAAGGTTTTTTAGGATGATATTGAGATAAAAAAAATTCTTGAGACTCTGGATGAATTTTCTGATTTTCATATTGATCAGGATCAAGATACTGAAGAAATCCCTCATGTTGGCGTTTTTCTGAATAAAATTGATGACCATCATATTGTTCAATTTCCTAGTAACCATATTCCAAAGGGACTAGTCCCTTTGGAGAGATTGTTTGATAGGAATAATGTTTTTGTAAAGGTTAAGGTTATGACTAAAAATGATGATGTGACTGAATGCAATTTGGGAACATAGGAAGACCCAAAGCATGTCGAATTTTCTAGAAATTTATCAAAGGAACAAATGGTTGAGTATGTCAATATTTTGAAAGATTTTTATGATGTATTTGCATGGAAATATGCATATCTAAGGACATATGACACCATCATCATTGAACATAATATCCCTTTGAAAGAAGAGACCAAGCCTTTTAGGAAGAAACTCAAACAAATAAATCCCATGTTGTTGCCTATTATGGAAAAAGAAATGAAAAAGTTGTTGGATGCCCATATAATCATCTCGTTGAGATTTTTAGAATGGGTGGCTAACTTGGTGCCCGTGAGAAAGAAAAATGGGGAAATTAGGTTGTGTGTTGATTTCATAAATTTGAACATAAGCTCCAAAAGGGATAACTACCCCTTGCCAAGGATGGAGCACATTTTCCAGAGAGTGATCGGTTCATCTAGGATGTCCATGATTGATGGATTTTCTGGCTACAATCAGATCTTTGTCCTTCCTGAAGATAGAGAAAAGACAACCTTCACTACTCCTTGGGGAACATTCATGTATGCTAAAATTTCCTTTGGATTGATGAATGCAGGAGAAACCTTCCAGCGAGCCATGGAAATTTCCTTCATTGGGGAGAAAGAAACATTTGTAGTTATCTATCTGGATGACATTACAGTGTTCTCAAAATATGATAAAGAGCATTGTCATCATTTGAAGAAGGTCTTCCTAAAGTGTAGAAAGTTTGGTCTCTCCCTCACTTCTAAGAAATATTTGTTTGCTATGGAAGAGGGTAAATTATCGGGGAATATTGTGTTAGCGGAAGGAGTAGGGATTGATCCAAGTAGAGTAAAKGCCATCCAGGCCTTATCTTTTCCCAAATCTAAGAACGAGGTTTAGTCTTTATTGGGTAAAATCAATTTTCTGAGAAGATTCATTTATAATTKTGCTGAGTTGGTTAAGCACATTACAACCATACTTAGAAAAGGAAATGAGGTGAAATGGATTTCTGAAGCTCGAGATTCTTTCGACCAAATAAAAAAGGCTTTGACTGAAGAACMTGTTCTCATCAACCCCAACTATTCTAAGGAATTTCTGATATTTTCCTTTTCCTCTTTTGACACATTGGTTGTTATTTTGCTACAGAAAAATACAGAGGGGTTAGAGCATCCTATTTTCTTTTTTAKCAGAGCGTTGAGGGATGCATAAATAAGATATGATATCATGGAAAATCAGACTTATTCTTTGGTCAAATACTTCAAGGCTTTCAGAGTATATGTTATGCATTCAAATATTGTTGCATATGTCCCTTCAGGTGTAGTGAAAGAGATATTGGTCCAACCTAACATAGATGGGAAGAGAAGAAAATGGATTGCTAAAATTCTGGAATTTGACCTTGAAATAAAGCCAACTAAATTGGTGAAAGGCCAAGTTTTAGCCAGGTTATTGGTTGAATCAAACTGTATATCTTTGGGAGTTAATTTTATGAACATAAACTTAGAAAATCAGCAAGTTGATATTGCTGATAAAATCTCTCATGACAACCCCAAGTTGGCATAATGCACCTAGTATGAAGACATCATATATTTTATGCAAAAGTTGTGGCCTCCTTATGGCTTGGAAAATAACAAGGTGAGAGATTTGAAACTCAAAGCAATCAATTATTGTCTCATTAATCAGGTTTTGTATTGGAAAGATCCTCTAGGAGTTCTTTTGAGATGTCTGGATCCACAAGAGGCCCAAAGGGCCATAACTAATTTTCATAACAGCTTATGCTGGGGGAATTATTTTTGGAGGACCACTTCTTATAAGATCCTCAGAGCTGGTTATTTCTGGCCTAGCCGTTTTACTGATGTTTGTGAAAATATTAGGGCTTCTGTCAAATGCCAAAAGTTTTCTAGGAAGAAACAACTCAGATATTCTCCTTTGAAACCTGTGGTGGTTTCTGGACCTTTTGAACAGTGGGGTGTTGACTTCATTGGATAAATCCACCCGACCTCAAGTGGAAAACATAGGTGGATTTTGACCGCCACTGATTATTTCACCAAGTGGATAGAAACCATTCCTACAAGGAGTGCCTCCCATAAGGTAATCATTAGCTTCCTTGAGGATATCATGTCTAGATTTGGTTTTCCTAGTAGGATTGTTACTGACAATGATGCCTCCTTTAAAGATGAACCATTAATCAAGTTTTGTGAATAGTATGGAATTACATTAATCCATTCCACTCCTTACTACTCCCAACGAAATGGTTTTGCAGAGTCCTCTAACAAAAGCCTCATAAAGATCATCAAGAAATTGTTAGAAGAAAACAAGAAAGAATGGGACTCAAAGTTGAAATTTTCCTTATGGTCTAATAGAGTTATAACAAAGAGGTCACTTGGTGTTTCCCCTTTTCAGCTTGTGTATGAGGTTGAGGCTATATTTCCTACTCAAATTTCCTTTCCTATGGAAAAATTCCTCCAGGACTAGCAAAGAGAACCTGATGACATGGTCAGAAGGATACAACAGCTGGTAGAAGTACAGTGGACCAGGGAACAACTACTTGATAAAGCGCAAGATCATCATCATAAAATAAAATGAGCCTTTGACAAGAGGGAAAACAAGGAATATTTTCAGCTGGGCGGATCTGGTGCTTAAGTGGGATGCCCCCAAGAAAGACAAAGGCACACATGGTAAATTAGAAGCCTTATGAATTGGTCCTTTCAATATTTATGAGGTCTTTTCAAATAACACTTATAAATTGCAGAACTTGGAGGATTCTGAAGTTTTTGGTGGCCCTATCAATGGGAACTTTCTAAAAAATTATTTTGTTTAAGCCGTGATTGGAATTCCACCATTGTAATTACCACTTCTATTTTGAGCAAGAGAATCCATAACTCAAAAGATAAGGCACTTAAATTGCGCTTTCTTGGAAGCTCACAAGGAGCATGGCATCCCCTGTGGAGCCAATGTTATCACATGAAGTTGTCAAGGGTCATATGTGTTGTTGTTAATACCTAAGTTTGTACCCTTTCCTCATCTCTTTATCTCTCTCTCTTCTGCACCACCAAGTCCTAGAATCTTTCCCTCTGACTGATAAAGTCATTTCCCCCCTTTTTTTTGACGACCTAGTTTCACTTGTTGTCTTTTCTGACCAAGTCTCGGCCCAAAGATTTTCTGTTTTTCTCGAAGAAGGATGATGCTTATCATCGTTTTGTCTCGGATTACTGGTCATTTTTTTTCCTGAGCCCACAACAAGTCATACAAGTCCTTGTTTACACAAGAAGCATCCATGAGCACAAAGAACAACACTCAAAGTGGTCTATTGCGGGCTCGAAGCAAGAAAAACAGGCATGTTCATTTTTCAACGGTGGAGATCCCCTGTGAAGTTTAGATTAGCGACCCTCGAGAATTAAAAAATTATAAAGTTGCACGAGGTTTAGTGCCAGACAGAAGCATCGAAGTTAAAGATCAGGCACCACACGTCCTTCTCCATCAGACAATCATGAATTACTTCTAGAATCCTGGCTTCTGGAGTTTTATCTTCTCCCTTCTCGCTTTCATCTGGAGTGTTTTCTCCTGAAGTCCACCGATCGTTGCCATGTGTCCTTCTCTAGAAAACGGGCATGCTTTACTTTAGAATTCGATCTTCGGGAGTTTTGGCACATCTCTTCTTGATATTCTCCGAAATTCATTTTCTGGAGTGCACAGATCTCTGTCGCATGTCCATCTTCAACGGATGGTCATGATTTGCTTCACCATTTCGGGTTTTGGGAGTTTTGGCTCCTCTCTTTTCGGTTTCCTCCAAAGCACACTCCCATAAAGTGCATGGATCTCTGTCGCGTGTCCTCCCAGATCTAGCGGCTCAGATCTGCTCCGGACTCTGGAATTTCGACGTTCTCACTCCCTCCTTGTTTGCAAAATTCCTGAAGTGTTCTTCTGCAGAGTTTTAGTTATTTCTCCACCTGTATATATGGTGTTGACACATGGCACTCAGTCTAGGAACCTTTGGGTATATCATCCGCCTATTTTCAAGTGACACTTTCCACCCCTTCATCCATGACATGTCATCATAGTGACGTCAGTCCGTCACGTTAATTGTGGGAGATCATCCTCTTGGAATTGTTCTTGTTCAAGCTCCAAGATTAGTGCCATCTCCATGTGTGGTTTTAATGGATCCTAGAATTGGTGGGTGGATAAGATTTAGTGGTGGCTCTAATTTTGGAAAGTGTGCCTAGATCGTCGATCGCGACCAGATCAATGGCCACGTTTCATTCCAGGACACAACTTGCTCGAGCATTAAATTCCTTGAGTGGTCCCACAATTGAAACCATGGTATAGAGAAAGTGCTACGCGGCGGGAGGTGCTGAATTGTGGGCTCAAAATTGGTGTGGATTCAAACCACCTTTGACGACCCCGCAATCATGTTCTTATATAGCATCAAATCCAAGAGAAATGCATGGCATCCCCCTAGATGTTAAGCCTCATCCCAATCCCGATTAGAGATCAGTTAATAGAAGAAGGACTAGTGGTTGAAACCTTGACTCACTCCATAAATAGAAGGCATGAAGGGAGTAGCCATGGAGACAAAGCTGTCAGTCCGAGGTACCACGATGGACGGTTTTTCCTACAGGCCCATGTTGATCTGAGCTTGTGTCTAACAAAAGAATACACACACAGTCTGACAGAAAACTGCACAGACAAAAAGCTTTGAATGGGATGGCCAAATCACACTCCTGGTAGTTTTGGAATGATCTGAGTATAAATAGATCAGTTCAATATTTTGTTAAGGTCATCAACTACTTGAGCAGAGATCCCTATTTTGTAATATTTTGATACTAGAGTTGTTCTCTGGTTATGTATAATACTTGATACTTTCGCATTAATATAAGTCATCTTCTTTCATCTTTTTGTTTAAACTGTGTCGAAACACTCGTGCATGGAGGATACAGACGAGGGTTGTAGTTGTATTGTAATGTAGGTTTGATTATATTGTTGTTGTGACTTGTTCCAGTACTTTCCTTTTGTAGTCTTATTTCCCCTTATGCTGAAATGATAATGCATGGAGGATCCAGACAAGGTGTCGTAGTTTCATGATAATGGATATTTGATTATTATGCTACTATGATATATTTCAATGTCTGAAACTTAAGTTCAAGAGTGCTCTCATGCCTGAGTTTTTCTTCACCAAACTGCTTGAAGGTCGGATGCTCATGGAAGACTTTTCCACCTTTCTTACTAAGTCTTCCTTCTTCTCACCTTTAAACTTAAACCACTGACTTAAGTTAATGATGAACTCATTTCCTTATGCGTTTCTTGTCCAGTTTATGTGTTAAAAAATTATTTTATTGAGCTTTGTCCATTTGACCTCCATTCATATAACCTACCTCCACAAACCTTTTGATGGGTACTAGGATTATCCTCCTACAATATGAGGGTGGATATCAGTGCTAACACCATGGTTAGGTTGTCCTTTAAGATTTGGAGAACTTGTTGCTGATGCTCAATGTGATATTCCACTGCTTGAACCTTGGATTTTTCTTTTAGAGAAGAAGTGATGGAAGGAGGTTGGTATCCATAGAGTGCCATAAATGGTGTCATTTTTGTTGCAGTGTGAAAGGAAGTTTTATACCACCATTCTTTCAAGGGTAACAATTTTATCCACTGTGTTTGTTTATCAGAGACAAAGCAACGAATGTAGCCTTCCATACATTTCTTCCCTATATCAGTTTTTCCATCAGATTGAGGATGATAGGATGAGCTATGAGCCAATTGAGTACCCAAACAAGAAAATATGTTTGTCCAAAAATGTCCAGTGAATATGGGATCCATGTCACTTACAAAAATCTTTGGGCTTCCATGTAGCTTTTGAATTGTCTCCATGAATGCAGTGGCAACTGTACTGGCTTTGAAGGGATGAGAGAGTGAAAAAAAGTGTGTGTAGTTGGTCAGTCTATCAACAATCACCATGATGACACTCTTTCCTTCAGACTTCGATAACCCTGTGATGAAATCGATGGAAACCTCCTCCCAACACTGAATTGGGGTGGATAATGGTTGTAAAATACTTGGGCTCTTAATTGTTTCCACCTTATTTTGTTAGCAAACCAAACATTCTGCCACAAACCTTTGAACATAAGTCTTAAGAGGAGTGGAAAAAGTGTGTGTAGTTGGTCACCTATCAACAATCACCATGATGACACTCTTTCCTTCAGTTTCGATAACCCTATGATGAAATCGATGGAAACCTCCTCCCAACACCGAATTGGGGTGGATAATGGTTGTAAAATACTTGGCTCTTAATTGTTTCCACCTTATTTTGTTAGCAAAACAAACATTCTCACAACCTTTGAACATAAGTCTTAAGGCCATCCCAAAAATCTCTTGACTCTGTGGTAGGTTTCAAAAATCCTGAATGCCTCCTACTGGAGAGGTGAAATTCCAATAGTACCTTTGTTTTGAGTTGGGAGTTCTTACAAATATAAGTGATCTTAAGCCCATAGTGAATCATTTTTCCATGTAAATGTATCTCTGACAAGCACTAGAACTATAACCTTTGAATGAGATTCCACACGTTTTCATCATTCTTCCATTCATCCATTCCTTCTATTATCCCATTAGGTTGGATGATAGATATACGCAGAAAGGCCCAAACATATTCATCCTTTCTTGAGAGAGTGCATCTGCCACAACATTTGTTTCCTTTTATAGATCATTTCCAAAATCATAACCCAACATCTTGGTCACCCATTTTTGTTGTTACATAAATATAGCTTGGTCCCAAGAAGTATTTAAGACTATCATGACTTATTTTACCTTTGAAGTGCCTACCTATTAGATCAGGTGCCATTTCTTCAATGCATGTAGTATTGCCATCATTTCCTTCATAAATAGTTTTTGTAAGTCCTTTCCTTTGAGTGCGGTCAATTTCAACAAGGGCCTTCTTTCTTACATTAGGACAACACCATTTCCATTTCCCCGAGGCATCACATTCCACAATAAAGGTTTTTGTGAAGTCTAGAGTGGTCAATATAGAGCCTTCTTACACATCACCTCTTTGTTGTTCAAAATCTTTAGTTTCCTAGATTCCATGAAAATGCATCCTTCTTTAGTTAGTAATAAAGGTGTTTCATTCTTCTCAGAGTGTTGAACAAACTTGACGTAGTAGTAACCTTTCAAAACCCAAAAATCCTCTAAGATTATTCAATGTTTTGGGAATCGCACCATTCCATCATGGTCTCAATATTGTTAGGGTCTACCTTGAAAACCTTCATGAGATAATATGATCTAAATACTCTATGTCCTTCACCCCAAAGAAACATTTGGATGGTTTGGGTACATAGTTGTTGCTCCTTTACTAGTTGTAGCACCTTTGTCAACATGTCACACATGATCCTCCTGGGATCTTGCTATAGATTAGTATATCATCAAAAAATACTAACACAACTTCAAGGAAGGGATTGAAAATGAATTCATCAACCCTTTGGAATGTGGGAAGGTGCATTTGTGGCACAGAAGGCATGACCAAAAATTCATAATTCCCTTCATGAGTTCGGAATGTTGTTTTTGGATATCTTCTTCTTCATTCTAATATGATGATACCTTCAACAAAGATCCAACTTTGTGAAATAGATTGCTCCAAGGAAGTTCATCTAAACCCATCAATGATGGGAATGGGAAACTTATCTTATTAGTGATCTTGTTGATCTCTCTATAACTGGACACATGCTTCATGATCCATATTTCTTGAGTACTATTACCACCTTATGTAGAGTAAGACCTTGGCTATGTATAATAATGTCACTTAACATTAGCCAACCATATCGCCAATTTCACTCTTTCCTGGGAATAAGGGTATCCCATTTGCCCGATTTTAGAGGAAAATCCCAGAATTAGGTGAATAGCATGATCATGATTGTGAGTGGGTAGCACCTTGGGAATATCTTCAAATACCTTTGAATACTTAACGACACTGACTGGAATTATCTATAGTTGCACCTCTGACATTCTTCACTCTGTGTGCTCATTTTTTCATTTGTTTCTATCACCCACTGCTTCAAGGATAATTTTAATTCAATTTATTTTTCTTCCCATGAAAATTTCATGAAAAGTTCTTGAAAATTAAAATCCATTGTTCCTAATGATTATAACCATTGGATTCCTAGTACGACGTCAACAAATTCACCCATGGGTATAGAAATCATTGACCATTGGATTACATATTCCCCCATAGTAAGATTGATCTTTATTGAATTTTCCTGAGCAATTGATAGTTCCTCCATTTTGCAATCATTACTTGAAACTCCTGCATTGTATATACAAACCAATTGAGAGTTTTGTCTAAATTATAGTGAATGAAATTCATGAGTCCTACCATAATCAATTAGGACTATTACTTTTCTCTTTTTGATATATCATCCTTCAATCTAAGGGTTCGAGGATGCTAATTATAGCCAATGTAATACATGATATCGTGGGAGTCTACTTTTCAGACGAAATTGCTTCCACGCTTTCATCTTGAGATGGTTCTGTTCTTGTTCTTGTTCTTCTTCATCTCACAATCTATGTAGAATAATTCTTCTCACCACACTTATGTCGCTTTACTATACTTGTCGCAATTAAAGCATATAAACCTTTTGCTTCTCTTTCTTCCAATTGTTGAGGTGTCAACCATGTAGGTTGAGGTGTTTTTAGAAGAAGGATGATTATTCTCCTCGATAGATGTTAGGAGTGGTCCTCTAGTAGCCATATCCATATTTTCATTCTCAACATTTCACAATCTCTAAATGCATTCTCCAATGATTTGGGTTCCTAAAGGCTTAACCTCATGCTGAATGCGTTATCCTCAGTTCCTATGAATACATCAATCATGATCATCTAGAATATTCACACCTATATTCAATATTTGGAAGTTCTCAATGTGCTCTCAGAATAGGAACCTTTGCTTGAGGATTTATCAATCACAATAAGGTATTTCTCCTGTATCCCTGCCATAGTGTGTTATCATTTATTCCATGAAAAATGTCCAAGTGACGAGTGATTTGCGAGAACAAATCCATCAATACCACACAAATTGACTGGGTTATAAATATAAAGAATCAATTTGTACCTTTTGTGTAAGTGGCACATCATGTCGATCAAATAATTTCTCCATCTGAAGTATCCATGTGATTGGGTCCTTGCCATCAAACTTCCTCTTATCGATCTTAGGAACATGGTTGGTCTTCAACCCAAAGTTGGAGTTTCTCCATTCTTGATTCATCTTCCTTGTGCCCTCATCATGAATTTCATGGGATACATTTTCCCTTTCAGGTGTCCTCTCTATTAGGAAATTTTTCAATCCTTCCATGATCTCCCTTTTAAAACCATCCATCATCCCTTTTATTTCATCTTTTGTCATTGTCTTCTTTTGTAAATCATTTATGTCCTTATGAGTTTCTTCACCTTCGTCAAGAGTCCAAGTAGGACTATCTGGACGCTTATTTGGTGTATAATTTTTCTTTTTTGTTGGCATGTTGGCCAAATATTACTTTTAAACCTTGATTTTGTGGTGGTTCTTCTAGACAATCTTTCTTCTATTGTATCTCTAAACTTTTGGCCCTTCTGGGTATGAAAATTCATTTTTTGTAGTTCTATAATATTTCTTCTCTGCAATTCCACAGGTATGATCAAAATTGGATGTGCCAAGTGGAATTTATGGTAACATCCCCACAACTTGCTTATTTTTGTCTTTTCCAAGAGATCTCACTTGTATAGCATGCCACACACAAAATAATTGATATATAATTCTGAAAATTGTACCAGAAATACTACATATTGTCCACTATCCAACTCAACTAGTCTCACTCAATTTGGATACTCTAGGCATAATTTATGATTGTTTCACCTGGAACACCTACTTGAGACTAGTCAATAGGACTAGTCATATACCCTATCTTCCACAGGGTGTATCTACAAATGTAAGATGACCCAGAAGCTGAAGTTTTTATCACAGATACTTCAATAATTTATGTGAATATATAGTCGATTTCAAAGTCTAAAACATTACAGAAAATTTTTTATAGCGAAAATTCTGCAATGACTCAATCCAGGATGATTCCAGAACCCTATCTTACACAGGTTTTATCTCTGAAAGTATAAGGCCTATGGAGCTGAAATTTGAACCCAACATACCTTGATCCGTATACTAAATATACTCTAAGGGGTTCCTTCTAAAACATCATAGTAAAACCATTATAGAGAAAATTCCAAGGTGTCTCAGATGTAGCAGCGAAACCCCAAGACCTTGAGCGCTAATACCATATGTTAAGAACCAAATATAAATATAGCATAGAAAAACCTCAGAATAAGTACTCAACATCTTGAAAAAGAGAGAAATTCAGATAACAAGCCTCTTATAGGGGGATGCCTCCTTATGCACCACATAAATGTCAAAATACAAGATGATTCCAAATGAAAATGTCTCCTTGGTATATATAGGAGACTAGGAGGTACAATTACAACTAATGGACCGAAGCCAACATAAATAAAATAAAATTGCTAATGTAATATGCCCCAATTAAGGGGTAATGTGCCATTATTTAGGGATTAACAATATTTTTCCCACCATCACGATCAACATCTCTCGAACCCCTGGTAAAATTGAAAATGTATATATCGGTGTAGATTGTTTGCCTAAAGAAATTCAAAAATACATCGATCTCTTAAAATAATTATAAGATGTATTTGCTTGGTCATATGACTAGATGTCAGGAATCGACCCCAGTATTTTTGAACATGAAATTAAAACTTATCTGAATTCCAAACTTGTTCGACAAAGAATTAGAGCTACAAATCTTGGGTAGGCCCGTGCTATTAAGGAAGAAGTAGAGAAGTTTCTCAACACTGACTTCATCTACCCAGTTCCCTTGACCGAATGGGTATCCAACCCCATTCCCATTGATAATAAGCAAGGAACCATCTRCGTATGTATGGATTTTAGGGACCTGAAAAAAAACATGTCCTAAAGATATTTTCCCCACTTTTTTCATCGATCATATTGTTGATGAGTGTGCGGGAAGAAAARTATTTTCTTTTATGGATAGATTTTTCAGTTTATAATCAAATTCAAATTAAACCCAAGTATCACCACAATACAACATTTATTTGTACTTGGGGTACCTTTGCATACCGAAAAATTCCTTTCAGTCTTCAAAATGTCGRAGCAACCTTCCAATGCACCATGAACTTTGTGTTTCATGATCTTAAGCACATTGTTGAAGACTATTTAGATGATCTCTATGCTCTCCCTTGAAAAAGGGTTGATCATTTGACTCACCTTCGACTAGTATTTGAGAGATKTCGTTATTATCGCATTCRGTTGAACCTTCACAAATGCATCTTTTGCGTTAGGTATGGCCACCTTCTGGGTTTCATAGTTTCTAAGCATGGGATCATGGTAGATCCTATKAAGGTTGAGGAAATACTTCAATTTCCTCCCCCATGTAATATTCAATAACTTCATGGTTTATAGGGGAAGTCTAGCTTCCTGTGTCATTTTGTAGTGAAATATGCCAGTATAACTAATGGTTTTGTGCATATTTTGAAGAAGGATACTCTGTTCATATTGGATGAGTGACCCTAGGAATCCTTCAATGATCTTAAGAAATCTCTGGTATCAACACCTCTGTTGAAGACCCCAGACTACAGTAGATATTTCATGCTTTATACTTCCACATCCGGTGAGATGACTGGCATAGTTCTAGTTCAAAAAGATGACAAGATCCACAAGAATGTTAGCTATTACATTATACTAAATCTAATTGGTCATAAACTTAAGTATTCTCACATGGAGAAGATAGCCTTAGACGATGTGCATGCAGTTCAATGATTACGTCATTATATCTTACTCTGAAAGACTACCGTAGTTGTGAATATCAATACATTTCAATATGTCCTTACATGAAATATCATAGGGGGGAGGTACAATAAATGGATTGTAATTCTACACGAATTTGATCTTGATTTTTCTTCTGTGAAATCCAATAAGTCGCTAGTTCATGCAGAACTAATGTCGGACTTCCCTAGGTAGGATGGGGATATTTTCATGATGATTCATTCGCGGATGAACACATATTCCTTATCGCATCTTCGGACCTCTGGTATGGAGATATTTTAATATACCTTCAAACCCTAAAGCTTCCTTAACATCTTTCAAAATACGACCGATGATGTATACTCCATTATGCCAAAAACTACCTCATTATCGATGATACATTATATCGTCGAGGGGTGGATGATATTTTACATCATTTTTGACTCACAAATAGGATTAAGATATTCTCAATGACTTCCATAGTGGGGTGTGTGGTGGTCACTTATCTGGGCTTGCGACATCCCAAAAGATATTGCAAGCTGGTTATTTTTGGCCATCAATTTTTAAAGATTCTGTTGAAGCAGTGAAGAAGTGTCACCCTTACCATGTGTTTTCTTGTAAGATATGAACATACCCTTCCCTTGTGCACCCATTTATTACCATAGATCCCTTCACTAAATGGGGGGTGGATTTCATGGACTGCAACCCAACCTCAATTAGGGGGCATCATCCCATTATTGTGGTGGTGGATTATTTTACTAAATGGGATGAGGCCATGCCTACCATTAAATGTGATCGTGAGACTGCAACATTTTTAGTATTCAATCAGATTATAGATCGATTCAGAATCTTGAATTTAACCCAACAAATGGTTCTATTTCCAACTTAAACTGCATGGGATTGAGTGAAAGGGATTTGTGGAAGAATCGCACAGTTAATGAAGGTATAAAAAGGAATATCCAGGCCATGGAATCCAACGAAGGCGGAGATCAAAAGATGGTTGAAAACAAAGGAACTTGAGTTTGCATAGAAGGATAACATAAACCCTAAGTAAACACCGCACAAATATTTGTACAAATACATGGTTAGCGACTTGTATGACGTATTTTTCTCTAATTTCCCACATTTGTTGCAGGAGTGGCTATTGAGGTTAAAAGACAACCACCCAACAAATTGAATCAAACATATGGAGTGGAATCCTATGGATATCGTGCAGTTACAACAAGTTAACAACAAGTTTACACACAATAGATTTCTGGTTAGACAGTATTGTTGCAGGGTTTATCACCGAATTTGCAGTAGATACCTCAAAGTCTTACAACAGAACATAGCAAGATTTTCTAAAAGTACCTAGAGGTAGGTATATCAGATCAGTGTATACTTCAATCAATATTTTATTGTATAACAACGATGTGATGACCATGGAATCAGACAATTAAACTTCCCTGCGTGCATGGGGGAAGGGGGGAAGCATTGATAAGAGGTGGGGAAATGGATGAAGGAATGGATAAGGGAAATAATAAGGAGGCCATGGACTCAATCATGATAGAGGAAGACTAGATAAAGAAAATAATGACAACAACAGGAAATATGCGCAGTGGAGTACCATAACAATATAAGATGAATAACAAGAAGAGAACCATAGCTGATAGAGAGGGCTTGGAAAGCGATGAGGAAGAGGTATAGGATCTTTGGTATGAGGAACAAATTGAGGGAATAATGCGTGATACATATGAAAGGAAGACAGGAGGTACAAGGGAAGGAACAGAAGGAAACACTCCAATCCAGATCAACGTCAGTGTGGAACCTATAACCCCATGTGCGACTAGTACACCAAAAAGAAAACCACCATTTATACAACCAAATTTTAGTACAAGAAATACAACAGGACACACATCTAAAAAAGGAGCATAAATTGGAGGGTTCAGTTAAGGAACCAACAATAAAATATATACACCACACAGAGGTAGTAGTTCAACACAGTTTAAAATGGCAGGACATGATCCCACAATCAGGTTACCAGAATTTCGGGGAGAGGCATCAAAGGACTCTGAAAAGAACTTATTCATCTACAAGAATATATGGGAAGAAAAGAAGATAATATATGAGAATACAAAACATGTGTCGTTATATATCACGCTAAGAGACCACGCACTGGATTGGTGCATGAGCCTAGATGTAAACAATCTACCATGAGTAACAAGGACTATTACATATGTCAAAAAAATATTGATAAATGAATTTCAGAAGCCTGTCTCAGAAGATCAATATATGAATGAGATGATTGAAATCAGGCAAAAACCAGGTGATTCTGTTTGGGAGATTGATCAGAGGTTTAAGCACCTCAAAGGTAATTTTAAGTATGCAATTACTAACATGCAA
Organism: Picea sitchensis; assembly: GCA_010110895.2. Classification (NCBI taxonomy): domain Eukaryota; kingdom Viridiplantae; phylum Streptophyta; class Pinopsida; order Pinales; family Pinaceae; genus Picea; species Picea sitchensis. The sequence continues at coordinate 21,037 of SNQJ01S0059683.1, read as the reverse complement.
CATGGACACTTGTTTGTGAACTCATTGTTACCACATTTTAAATACCCATTAAGATAGAAGAAGTTCCAAACTCATGCAGAGGATTTGTAGGAATCCTTTCAAATGGAAGAGAAGTAGTATCAAAAGACAGATCCAACAAAATTAGAGTAGAAAACAGTCAATCATCTCCATTCAAGAAGAAGGATAAGAAGAGAATTACGACTGAATGCCAACATTGGATATTTCAATATGGGTGATATTATACTGAACTTAGGATCTGAATTAAATGTTTTTCCTAAGAAGACATGGTAGTGTATGGGAGAACCCACACTAGGATATTCACATGTGCAACTTAAATTACCAAATCAGCACAGAGTGATACCAATTGGAAGACTTAAAGGTGTGACAGTAGATTTAGATGGAGTGTGCACTATGGCAGATTTTGAAGTAATAGAGATAGTAGATGGCACAACACCATATCTAGCATTACTTGGACTGGATTGAGCATTTGATAACCAGGCCATAATCAACCTAAAGACAACAAAAATGACATTTGAATCAAGTGAGTATAGATTCATTTCACCATTTAGACCCTTTGGAAGAAGAAAGGTTTGTAGAACCCACTTGCTTAGATCTGGAGGAAATAAACCAATTTTACAGAACCACTGTGCATGAAGAAGATTATGTTAAACCAACTGCAGATGGGGTACTCAGCTAGAGAAGAATTACATCATGTTCTTCTGAATCAGATACAAGTTTGGATAATTGGAAGCAGAGATTACATGAAGTTTCCATAAGAAGGTGTGCAAGAATAGACTGTGCAGTAACATGGGTTGGTAAAGATATAAGAGAACCTCCTACTTTTCATGCGGTAAATGACTTAGAGGAATTTATCACAAAATATGAAGAGGAAGTATTTGAAAATTAGAGGCTCTTAGCACTAGATATTTCACTCAAAGATACACCTACAAGATGGTGGGGTGTGCACAAAGAAAGAATTCAAGACTGGTACCAATGCAAACCATCATTGCGCATTATATTCGACGCATAATAGGGAAGCAATAAAATGCAGAGGTGTGATGGGAAAGGAACACCAGAAGAACACTTGGATAAGTCCATGACAAAATGGAGGATGACACCACCAGAAGAATGGCCTCATCACTTTATCCATACATTAGAAGGATCTCAGAGAAATGGTATGTAGACCAAGAGATGCGTAGAGGTACTACAGAATGGAAAGTACTACAACAAAACTTTGTAGTAACCTTCTCATTTGAACATGAGAACCCCAACATTGATTTTGCGCTGAAGCAGATAAGAGGTGTAATATGTATTGATGAACCAAAGGTTGAAATCATGACAGAGTATCAACAAAAAAATAGATAGATAGTCATGTTGGATTACTGAGAGGGGGCGTGAATCAGTAATAACGTAATTATAATCCTTTTTCTTCAAATGTTATATCAATGTAGAATTATTATCCAATA
>SNQJ01S0059682.1:4856-36490 GCA_010110895.2 Picea sitchensis | reverse complement strand
TTTGGCCCTTTAACCAGCTCTTTCTATCACCCCAAGTGACCACGGGCCATGACCCTGCACCTATCTTCAAAAGGGCTTTTCGCATTTTGCGTTTTGGCGATTCCAGATGCAGTGGAGGAGCGACCCCCTGTCTTTCAAAGTCCCGGTAGCCAAAATGCTGAAATGGATAATCATTTCGCATTTCGGCGATTCCAGATGCAGTGGAGGAGTGACCCCCTATCTTTCAAAGTCTCGATAACTGAAATAACGACCAGGCTTGATCATGCGCCACATGTCCTTTGGTTGGATGGTTGAGATGATTTTGGTGTTTCGGGATCCGCCTTGCCACACGATAAATGCTGGTGCCCTTTCCCCAGACCGGGCGCTAAGACCGTGGGCCCAACTCCTAGGGGCTTTTACATTTCGCGTTTTGATGATTCCAGATGCAGTGGAGGAGCGACCCCCTGTCTTTCAAACTCTCGGTAGCCGAAATGCCGAAATGGCTAATCATTTCACGTTTCGGAGATTCCATATGCAGTGGAGGAGTGACCCACTGTCTTTCAAAGTCCTGGTAGCCGAAATGCCAAAACGGCTAATCCACAATCAATGGCCAGATTTGATTTAATATGGACGATCAAAATGAACCTTAATGTATTTCGAGGATTCTCCCACCGGGAGTTCTCGATCCTTTTCTCTCGACCCTTTTATTTCAAAGTCTCGGTAGCCGAAATAGCGACCGGACTTAATCAAGTGCCATGTGTCCCAACTATATCGGATGACCACGATCATTTCAGGACTTTGGCCCTAAGGGATGAGCCCATACGCTAAACCTTGTGCAACTCTATGGCTTTGGCTTACCCGATGACCATTGATCTGCTCCATCGATGGATCTTCGCCGTTAAAAAGAAAAAATGCCCGCCTGCTTGATTTTTAACCTGAAAATAAAGGTTTTATGCGTGTTGTGCTTGGGCACTCATGACTACAACCTTGGATAAATTCATTTGATGAGTCTTAAGCCCCATTTCATATATTTCTCACCAAGGAACCAAATCCAGAGAGAAGCTTCCCCCTTACAAGAATATGTGCTAACACCTTCTTCCTTTGATCCATCTTGAATTTATTTTTGTCTTCCCAAGATTTTTGGAAATTTGGCCTTGCTTTTTGTTAATCATATGGGCATTTATCTCGCCTTATGGTCTCCTCCAATGTCTTGGGATCATCATACTGTATTTTTTCACTGATGAATGATGGCAATCCACTCAAATACCTCTGAATCTTAAATGTTTCATCCTTGATGAAAGAAACATACTTTATCAATTCTAAAAACCTTCTTTCATATTCATCTATGGTCATACTCCCAAGCTTGAGTTCAAAGAACTCTTTCATTTTATCTTCATAGTATCTCTTAGTCAAGTATTTCTTCTCAAAATAATTCTTGAATTCCCTCCAAGTAACACTTTTCTCTTTAATGTGTTGCACCTGCACAAGTTGATCCTACCACATGGATGCCTTTCCCTTGAGTTGATAGATGGCACTTCTTCCTTCTGCATGAGATGAATAATTATGCAATTGAAAGTAATTTCTCATGCCCAACAATCATGTCTCTGCATCTTCATCCTTCTTGTGCTCACCATCAAATGTAGGAGGTTTGATTTTGTTCATTTCTCCTCGTAGCTCATCCACCCCATACATCTTATGCTTCCTAATAGGGGATGGACTTGAGTTGTTGTGATACCTCTTATTGGAATGCCTCGGGGAGTGATGGTGATGTCTTCTAACACTTCTTGTTCTTATTTTCTCATCATGAGACCTGTGACTTCCTGGTTTTCTTGAGCCACTCTCCTTATCCAATTTCTTTTCTATCATGTTCAAGCTCTGCACTAACTTCATGTTGAAGTCCTCTTGTTGCTCCTTGGCTCTCATAATCCTTTCATTATCATCTTTATGGATTTGTACATACTTTTGCAAATTTTTAATGGTCACTACCATATTCATGTTTTCATCCCTTCCTTCTCCATGTCCATTGGAGTTTGTTCCTTCAATGCCCAAATGGACATCCATCCCTTTGATCTCATCTTCCTGGTTGTAATTACCTTGTTCATATTCCATTCCTTTGGACTCTATGTTGATCCCGATATTATCTATTTTTTGTTAACTCTGCAAAATGTGTATCCAACAAAACTTTTCTAGGCTATCTGTTTCAACAATTTCATGAAAATATGAACCATTCTGGTTCAAAAATGCATCAGAATTCTTTCTTCTGATTTCCTGAAATTTTGAATGCTCGGATCCATTTTCTAGGTGAATATTTATATTCTACTATCCAACACATTTCCAATGCCTTCTTCCATGCTCAATTCTAAGTCTTGAGCAGAAAGTTATGGTTATTTGAAAATTGTCCATTAATTTTTCTGTTCACACGTCAACTTGGTGCAACTCTACGCTGTAATTATGCATTTTTGCACCTGCTCCATTGGAATTTTCATAGGATCTCAATTGGGTTTATTCATATACATATTTTGAACAGTATCTCCAAGTTTCACCTCTTTCTTGGTTCTGGGTTGCTAGTTACATCCTACTGAAGTTCTAGGCCAATTCGTGTTTTTGATCTGGAATGCTACATGTACCTTCTTTGTCATATTAAACATTTTTAACATGCCCGAAAATTTAATTCAACTCAAGGAATGTATTCTATGGTTCAATAGATTTCCAATGACTAATATTGTGCCTCAATCTGATTCTGGAGCAGGAAGTTATGGCTCTTCGAAGTTAGTTGGGTCTTAAAATTTACCCTCCACTGTTTGTACTGTAACTTTCTCATAAAAGCTCTGTTTGACGAACGATTTACACAATTAGAAATATCTCTTCGGGCTCTTTTATTTGAGATGCAGAGATAGAGTGTACCTTGACACACTCTATTCTTGTGGTTTTTGAGTCTCTAAAAACGTTGTTAAGAGCCTAAAAAACACGCTGCAAAAAGATGACGTTCAAACAATATAAAATGTCGTAGAAATTCGTTGGTTTTTTGCTGCTATTCACCATCCAAATGACTTTGCGTGCACAAATTTCAACCTGTACACCCATATTTAGCGTGCACAACAACACCACAAAGTAATTCATGGTCCACGCACCTATAACCACTGTGCATCACTTCTTTGTCATGCCAATAACTAGAGCGCACTACTTTTGTGTCACGCACCAATATCCACCTCACACAATTTTGGTTCTTTCACTAATACCTGTTGCGCACAGTTTTTTTCTTGTCACGTGCCAATATTCCGCACGCATCTCAGTCTACATGCTGCACCATGCCAAAGTTTAGTGCACCTCCACTGTGCACCAATACTCTACGCGCACCATTAACTAAAATGTCGCATGACAACATATACCCACATTGCACGCGCACCAACAAAATTCCTCTACACTCTACCAATAATGTGCACACCACATGTGTCATTATTATACGTGTGCACACCGCGCATGTGTGTGTGTGTGTGTGTGTGTGTGTGTATACATCGCCAAATTTTAGCGCACGCACCTACACGCCAATATTTTTCCGCACAACGCGAAATTTTTAGTGCACACAAATGCACGCCAATATTTTTCCGCACAGCGCCAAATTTTAATGTGCACAACCACATGCCAATATTTTTCCGCACAATGCCAAATTTTAGCGCGCGTTCCTGCATGCCAATATTTTTCCGCGCGGTTCCAAATTTTAGCGCGCGCACCAGCACACCAATATTTTTCTACGCAGCACCAAATTTTAGCGCGAGTACACCAATATTTTTCCACATATCACAAGATTTTCACTGCGCATCATGCATTTTTAGTGCGCCCACCTACGCACATTCATTTTTATGTGCATCAATTCCTCGTGAATTCTGCTATAGAAATTGGGGCTTTTTCCTAACTTTTTCCCCATTTTTACCGTAGACATTCTGCAACTATGAAATTTGTTCAATTTCACCCCGATAACACCAATTCAACCTCTGCAATAACAAATCGATGTGGGTTGACATTTCTGCAACGAATTTTTTTCCCACACTCAATTCGCGAATTGAGAATTTTAATCAACTAATTTTGCTCCATTTGTCATGGCTTCACTGTAACTTCATATTTGACCAATTCTAGGTCTGAATTTGCTAGATTAGATATTAAATCAAGAATATCTCACCACTTGGCCAAATTTCTCATGAATTTAACAACGAAAATTGGGGATTTTGACCAATTCCATGTCGTTGCTTCTAAATTTTACCATGGATGCTTTGTACTTGAAATTTGGCCACTTCGAAATCAATCCTCTGTGAAATTTCGCTTCAACTCAACTTGCTCGGCCCATCCAGGCTCAGTGTTGAAAACTAAAGCTCTAATACCATATTGTAACACCCCTGGCCACCCAGGTCAAGCCATGCTACTCAAAAAAACGCTTTCATTCTATGATACCATATTGTAACATACCCAACATCCAACTGAGCTATGCCACATAAATTTTTCAAATTGCATGCAATTAAAACATATACACACAGAACTCTTTCAGAACTTTATATATAAAATGTAAATAGACAAATACATTCTGTAAATGCATGGATTCATACTGAAATAACAGTAAACATATACATGTAGCGTATACAGGAAATACCCATAAATATAAACACAATTATAAACCACACATAGGATAAGCCCATAAAAATAAACACGTAAATAATTATGTAGCATGTAATTTATCACGCAATTGACAGTTATCTTAGTAATAATATCACCAACTGTGTGTAGACCTTCCATGAACCTCCCAGCCTTAGACCGCACTGCTCATCACACTCAGCAGTGGGTCACCCCTGAGTTGGGACTAAACTCCACCCGGGTAAAGGGATTCCTAACCAGGATGATGTATCCTAGACAACAGGAAAGACTTCATCACAAGTGCCAACTCAAACTAACCTCCTACAGTCCCTCATTCCCCACATGCCTGTCCCACCCCAGGAAGTGTGCCCCTTCTCTGCTCAATAGTCCCTCGACTGCCCCACTTCCTTTTCGGGATTTAGCAACAAGTCGGACAGGAAGTCTCAGAGCCCTGTAGCTACAGTTTAACACCTTCGGAAATCAACTCCCAACAATTCTCTCACCTTGAGAGATTGCTCATGGGCCTGACAACCCACCTCTTCAATATCCCATGGGCCTGACAACCCGTTTCTTCAGTCTAGCTCCCAAGCTAACCAAGTACACAAACAAGTATGGGTACGGATACAAGTTTAGGTACAGTGACAGGAAGGTATGGAGGACAACTGACTGAGTGAGTGAATGATCCTGGAATGATTGAATGGATGATTGAATGATGGGAAAATGAACTAAGTCCAAACTATATGTATGCATGTTCCCAACTTGACACTTGTCATGTTGGGAGATACTTTGGCCCACTTGTCCCTATCCTTAGAACTTAGGATAAAATAATTTTCCATACTTTATGATTTAAGGAATATTAATATAATATTCCTTTTTGGCTTAAGCTCCCTAGCTTATCCTTTTTTCTTAACTTTTAGCCCCTCCTTTTCCCTAACTAGTGGAGTTTAGTCCCCCATACTCTTTTATCGTGGTCGGTCTACGCACAACGATTTATTTTATATTAATGATAAGACATATACAAAAATAGGCTCACTAGCCTTTAGCATCTAGGCTCTCTGGCCTAATACAAAACATAAGCCTCCTAGCTTATAATAATTGGCTCACTAGCATATAAAACACAACATATACACAAAGGCTCCTTGGCCTCAAAATCATCTGCACTTAAGTTGTTGCGTGCAGTGTCCTGGAATGTGCACACTTCATCATTTTAGTGCACAGTACATGCGCGCACTATGCCATGAAAGGTGCATACAAAAATGATGTCAAACAACTCACCAACTTACGTACATTTGTATTTACATTTACAATTGGGTTCGGCCTAGGGGTATTACACTTTAGGAAAGAGCAAGGTTCTTTATTACTCCATGGTTTTTCGAGTTTGATTTACATCTATGGTAGTAACCAAAATGTTTGTCTCGGTTCAACTCCTAAATATGCATTTTCCCTTTTGGCACCATTTATTATTACAAGATATTGGAAACACATTGGCCATATTTTTAAAGTATGATAGTGAAAGGACCTAGCCGAGATTGTTTACATATGTACATATTTTTGTGGAGAACAACCTCAGTAAAGATCTTCTGGAAAAAATGTTGTTGAAACATGTGAAATTTAAATGCATCCAAAGTTTGAATTATGAAAATACAACTTTTAGGTGTTGATATTTCCATCAAACAGGGAATATTCAAAAAACTTGTCCACAAGAAAGAAGTCAACCTAAAAAAGAAAGGGGGCAGTTCTTCAAATCTAAAAGTTGGTAACCATATGATTCTCCTCTTTTGGAGGATGAAGAAGACGAGAGTATGGTGGATTTTTCCATTTTCTAGGTTGAGAAAGTAAAAAAAGAAGAAACCGAAATAAAAAATGAAGGTATAAATAGACAACAGAGGATGTCCAACCTTTGAACACCTTTCCTTTTGGGGTTGTGGTAACTATGAATGTTTCATTAGGAGGAATGAAGAGAGCACGCGAATCTGAGAGTTCCAACTCAGATAAGGAGCACAATCCTTGGGTGAATAATGAGTCTATGATAATTGACTTACAAATGATAATTGTAGATCCATCACCATGGGGATGGACCAAAAAAAAAAACCGAGAAGAAATGAAAGATTAAGGATTTTTTCAAACTTAAATCTATTGTAAATTATTTTTTTTCTTATAAAGATCTATTTAATGGACTATCTTTGAATGTTTTAAGAGCATATCTATGTAATACGCTATATGCACCTACTTAATATGATTTCTATTTTTTTTAATAAATACAAATTGCAAAAATTTTTTGGAAAAAAATGTTTTACATCTTAAAAATGTAATTTCTATTTTTTTTTAAATATAAATTGTGATCTATTACATTCTTTTTTATAAATAAAAATTGTGATCTATTTTTTATTTGTATGAAAAATTACTTTTATTTTATAATAAGTTTTAAATTTATTTTGACAAATTTATTTTTTTATATACTTTTACAAATATCATATTTATATTTAATTATAACAAATAAATGATCATGATGTATATAATTTTGTGCGTGTAGTTATTTATTAAATGTTTCCATATTTAATTTTAATTATAACAAATAAATTGTCACGTTTATTTAAACTCACGTGTATATATATATAAAAGAAATGGTATGAGTTTGTGAAAAAATTGAGATTAAATGCACGAATGGATTTAAATAACATTTATATAACAGAATTAGAAATCAAAATACATATTATGATTTCAATTTAAATTATTTTATAATTATTATTTTTTATTATCATTAAATTTATATAGAAAAAAATAAAATAATTTTTTTTAAACTTGTAAATAAATCTTTGAATCTTAAAATTGCCATATTTTGAAGACTTCTGTGTTAACTTTTTTTCCAAATAAAAAAATTGTATTAAAAACTTAAAGTAATGAGTCACTCAGACGCAATGTTTGATAATAAATTTAGATCCTTAAAATATAAGATTTAGAGACATATAGATAATAAACTATTAGGGTTTGAGATTCAACTGCAGAAAATGGAGGCTAGAGTACAAGAATAGAAAAACAAAACCAAACACAAAAACAATCAAGGCAAGAAGAAGAGGTCAAAAAAATTGTAATCTTCACGACCAGATTAAAGAGCTAGAAGAAAAAATAATTAACAATTTGGCACTAAATAACATGGAACACAAATTGGATATGAAACCTATCAAAGAGGAAATGAGTAAGCTCATAGAGTTAGACCTCAAGCATAATAAAAGAGCCTTGAACCTCATAATTTTTGGTATAAAAGAATAGAAGGATGAGGACACGCTAGCAATAGTCAAGGAGGAACTGAAAAATAAATCACAAATTGAAACTACTTGCCTTGTAGAAGCAAAAGGTTGGGAAAAATAATTGAACATAAAGATAAGTTGACTAAGGTTATGGTAAGCTCTAATACCCATAAATATGACTCACTCACTAAAACTACGAGCTTAAAAGGGTCAAGAATATTTGTAGTTGAAGACATTGTTCTAGAAGATCAATCTAAATCAAGAAAGGAGGTTCAAAAGTTAAAGGAATCCAGGAAAGAAGGAAAATGGGTAATAATTAGGAATCGAAAAAATAATATTGGGGATAGACACCAACAAGATAACAATAAATAGCAATTTGAGACACTTTGGATCCTCTCTTGGAACTATCGGGGCTTTCCCTAGAACAAAGGGCCTATATTAAGTTGGATCCCAAGTGAAATTGACATTATATTTATGGTTGAAACTTGGGAACATGAGGAATCTTAGGTCCCTAACATAAAAAAAAATTATATTGTGGTTAGCGTGGAACAAGAAATCCTCTTGTAGAGGGATTGGAGGCATAACTTGTTACATAAGAACACAATTTTTTCCTCACATTAGGCTTCATAAGAAAGACCATCTCAATCAATTTATTTGGATGGATATTTTAGATATTAATGCTAAGAAGATGTGTATAGTTGTTTGTTATTTCATGCTTATTATTTCTACCTTTTATAAGAAAAACAATCTAGATAAAAATTGTCCTTATAAGATCTTAGAACATGATATTTATAGTTTGGGAAATGAAGGTAATATCCTCCTGCTAGGAGACTTTAATGCTAGAACTGCAACTAATCAAGTTGTTATCTTAAGAAACTATTCCAATCCTAATCCTCTATGGTTAGATGAGGATTGTATTTTAGCTAATAGATACAAAAGAAACTCGAAAGACCTTACGAAGAATTTGAATGGTACCGAACTAATCAATCTTTGTAGCTTTCAAGATCTAATCACTTTCAATGGTCTAATGAAGTAGTTGAAATCTAACCAGAGGGTTGGGTAGCAATGTTGTGGATTATGTGATATTAGATATCCATGCATAGAAGCAAATAGTCAATTTTGACCTTTTAAACGACCATGAGCCTAACTCTGATCATAGACCTTTAACCCTAACTCTAAATTTTATCATGCACAAAAACATCATTGAAAAGAGTTGTCATAACCAAAGGTACTTGGTTTTTTTACTAAAATAACATCAATCTCTTCTTAAAGGAATTTAACACTAAATTAAATCTTCTATCATATAAGAACAATATTGAAGACCTTTATCATAATTTTACAACAACCCTCTCTACTTCTATAAATTTTTTATCTATTGAAGTGTAGTGTAAAAGGAAAAGCAAAATTTCTCACCCTTGGTATGATAATGAGTGTAAAATTGCTAGAAAATCCATTAGGGGTGCCTCCAATGAGTCTTTGAAATCTCATATGATTAATAGATACAAAGCCCTAATTAAAAGGTAAAAAATGCACAGCATAATGGAAAGCAAGAGAAGTTTTTGCTCCTATCTAAGATAGATCCAAAGAAATTGTGGCAGCAAATTTTGACTCAAAAAACTAAAGGAATGGGTATGATTCCCCTGACGGATTGAAATTCCTACCTTAAAAATATTTACGAATCTCCTAATGTTCTAGACAACAATTGAAAAATTTCTACAGAGGATAAAGTTTTTCTATAGAAGACATAAAGTTTGGGGTTAAACAACTCACAAATGGGAAAGCTAAGGACATTGAAGGCTACCAAGCTGAAATATTAAAAATCGGAGGGCCTATTCTCATCCCTCACATATACAAACTCTTCAATTTAGCATCCAAGTAGGTCTTCCCTAAACCTTGGAATCAAAGCCTCATTGTACCTATTTTTAAAAGTGGGAATAAAAGAAATCCCTCCAATTGTAGGACCATTATGATTAGACCCATTTTATCCAAGATATATGGAAGTATTTTGGAAAAGAATATATTAAGCATATGACTAGAAAGCCAAGGAAAAAGAGCTAAAGGACATGTTGGTTTTAGAGGATATCATTTAATTGTGGACCACATTGTCACACTTAGGATCATTGCAAAGGAGTGTTGCAACAATAAAACCAATCCAATTTATTGTTTTGTTGACTTTAGGAAAGCTTTTGACATTGTTCCTAGGACTAACGTTTGGAATAGATTAGAAGAGATAAAAATTTCCTCTAATCTAAGAGATGTTGCGGTACATTTGTATGAGACCATTATTTCCAAGTTTAGGAGCACTGGGGAATGGTAAAAAGAAATCAATTGTAATATTGGAGTAAAGCAAGGTTCTCCTCTATCCCCTACCCTTTTTGGCATATGCATTGACAAGTTAGAAGATTGTTTGGAAGCTACATGTTTTGTTTGATAGACTCTTGCTAGTACAATCATCATCCTTCTCCTATGTGTTGATGATATTGTTCTTATTGCAAGGAATCCCTATGACCTCAGAAAGAAACTTAGAATCCTCAAGAACTTTTTCTCTAGGACAAGGATGACAATGAACCCTGACAAAATGAAGGTTATGATAATTAAATCCCAAAATATAAGCTACGATAGTTTCATGTATGACAAAAATAGCTTGGAGGAAGTACCTCCATACAAGTATCTTGGAATCGATATTCATCACAAACCCAATTGGAACTATAGCGTTGAGAAAAGGATAAATTAAGGGTGGAAAGATTATTATGGTCTTGAAAATAATTGTAAATTAGTGGACCTCCGGCTATGGGACAACAAAAACATCCTCTTTGAGACCCTTGTCACTCCTATTATCTTATATGGATGTGAAATTTGGGGATGCAGTATCTCTCGAGAATCCTGGAGAAATGTAGAGCAGATCCAAAAGAATTTTATCACTTGTATTCTCAAAAGTAAAGGCAACACACCCTAGCCTATCATTCTCATAGAAGGGAGCATTCCCCCCATTGAGAGCACAACTATGATTAGGTACTTAATGTACAAGAACAAGATAAAAAACTTGGATGACACAAGGATCCCCAAAATTGCTTCAGTCTCTAGCCAAAATCACCAGTGTCTTAAGAGGGGATGGCACAATCATTGGAGAATAAAGGAAGAAGTTATTCTGCAAAATACTGATGATATTAAAAATATCATCAAAGAGAAATTTAAGGAGAATCTTTGGTGCAATAAATAATTAGAGGATAAAAGAAAATTAAGACACTTTAAGGAGGTGGTTAACCCTAATCTTGAAGATCAAAAGTATATCTCTATTTTGACTAATGTAAGGAAGAGAATCAATATTGCTAAAATAAGAACTAATTCTCATGAGTTGCATAGTGAAATAGGATGTTGGAAAATTCTCAAAACACCATGGCATGAAAGAATATGTCACCTTTGTGACACTCAAAGGGTTGAATATGAAAGCACTTTCTCATAGAGTGCCCTACGTATACCCAAATTAGATCTCAATTTCAAAATATTTTTTGCAATACCAACCTTCCTAACCTTCTAAGTCATCAAAACTACAGTTATCTTGGAATGCTTCTCTTAATGTTTTTCGAACATCAAAATAACATTCCAAAGAATTCCAAGTAATCTCCTACCTTTCTTAAAGTCCGATAGACCAATATTGGTCTCAATAGACATTAACCATCATCATCATCATGATCATATATAATTTTGAAACAATAAAAATAATTAAATCTTTTTTAATTAAAGATTTTAATAACATTTATTTTTACAATTAATATTTGATGAATACAAATTTAAATAAATTAAAAAAAAAAAATTCAAAAAAAAATTTAAATTAATAAAAGTTAATATTAATAATAAAAAAACACTTTTATTTAAAATAAAATAAAATAAATTGTATGTTTATTCTAAAGATGGATAAATCTCTTTAAATATTAGTGTGAAGCTATTCACTTCGAAATTTAACTTCATATAGAATACAATGTTTTTAAAAGATGGATTTGACTCTTTAAATATAATCAAGATAGTAAATGTTGTCTACTTTGAAATTGTTGACTTTGAAATTCAACTTCATATAGAATGGAATTTTGGAAAAAGTATCATAAATAATCTTGAACTAAATAAAAAATTAACATCAGACACATTAAAAAAAAAAAGTGATAAATTGTTCAAATTAGTGTTTACATAAGATCACTAAGATGGGGTGGCAAGGACACTTTGGCTCATGAGTTGGGAGGACACAAGGTAAATAAAATGTGGGGTGTGGACAACTATCTTGTTCCAATTTGTTTGATGAGACAGAAGAAGGGTTTATGTGCATGTCTTCTACTTAAGCCATGATATCCTAGTACCAACATGCAATGTGATGGTGAATGAGGCAAGAAGGGGCATCATGGGAATTATTGGTTCTTGTCCTAAACAACATTGCTAGGATGGTTTTTACAGAATCCAACATTAAGAAGGCTTTCATTTATCACTATTGAAGAAGATGCTATGTACTCCATCATTTGGTAGGTGAGAAAATCATGGAGAATTTCTATTGTAAATCCTCCTCAGTTGCACACAAACCTGAGCCTATTAATATTATGGATCAAAGGGAGGGAAAGGAGGCCACCCCGCCTAGAAGAAAAGGCAGAGGAAAACCCCAAAATCCCTAAGCTAGGAAAGGAAATGACCCATTTTCTCCATGCACCTACAAGTAGCTTGAAATCACCCATCTTATAGAGGGGTTCGACCATAGATACAAGCCTGCTACTATGCAATAGTTGGGAGTCCTTGAGGATAGGGTTTGTTAGTAGAGGTGAAACACATGCATTCAAGAAATAAACAAATTATAGGAAAATGTAACCTAGATAGGCATCTCACACATAGAAATCACCCACTAGAATAGAACAATGGACTGATATTAGCACACGAAGGAAATTATAGTTTGTAGTATGGAAAATCGACGAGAGTGAGACAAGCTTCTCTTGGAACACATTTTGGACATACTTCAACTACTGGATGGAAAGGATGACTCCCTCCGTGATGAAATTTGTGGCCTACCCATTGGATTTGTTTGCTTGAACTGTTGATGTTCTCATGATAAATCAACATCAGAGGAGAAACATATTTTGCTAGCTAGAAGCACCTTGCAACATCCCCTCTCCTTTAATAATGAGGAACCTTAGCTTGGGTTTTGTTACCCCCCCAACCTAGGGGTAACTAAGGATATGATGTCTCAAGGCCTGCGGGTAGAATACATGGAGTGTCGAGAGCCATATCATCAACTGAGCCCACATATGGAATACATAACCCCTCCTCTCCACCACCAATCACAATTCATCGTCAACAAAATAGCAGGATCTACCACACTGACCTAGCCTAGAAAGGACAACGGGTATTGCTTCATGAGGTAACAAGTCCAGTCTCTTGGTAAGTGTGACTTTAATAATTGAAGCATTTAAGCATGTTGCAAATGGTCCTTTCTTTCTTATAGAACGATTTCTTGGAAATTATATCGTTTACCTTATTTCACTTTTGTGGTTGACATGGTTTCCTAGTAAGTGGGTCACCCTCGGGAAAGGGTTGCTATTGGGGGGTCTCCTTGAATATTCATTGTACCATTCCCACTCATACTTGCCACTTTCCACACTTCTTCCCCTTTATTTCCTCATTTTTTGGGTTTTTGGGCTCACTAGCCCCAATAAGGATTTGTAACTCATTTCATGGGAAGAAGGGGCTAAAGGCCCAGAGGTGTTGTAGCTGGAAAAAGTCAAAATCCATAATTAATCCTTCTAGATTCTCTCCCTAAGGTCCTAAGAGCAATGAAAAGCCTCTCCATAAAAAATGAAGGATTTAAAAAAAAACAAAAACAAATAGTTAATAAATGTCTCGTTTGATGGTGTAATGCATTTTTTGTGTCCTTTAATTTCCAGTGCATATGACACTCAATGTGTTCCTAACTTCAAGTGGCATTGTGATGCTCTTTACTTTCCATTTCACATAGCACTCAATGTTCGGACCATAATAAATGAAAGGAAAATAAAGGGATTGGAAAAATGTTGCATTGCAAACGAGGGATGCAACACACCCTCCACAAAGGCACCCATAGATGAGACAATATGAGCCCTTGTGTTGAGATCAATTCTCACTTTCGAAATTTCCCTCCCCTTTTCTATTTTCCCAACTTCTTTTTTCCATTTATTTTACCTCTTCTATACCTACCCTCATTCCCCTTTTCTTTTCTCCCTTCTCTTTTCCCTTTCTAGTTACTATAATTAGTCGTTTCACAAAAATGACAGGTTGGTGGGTTGGCGGACTCATGGATCTTCACCTCCATCCATACTCCCATATCATGAGTTTGATCAACTATCGTTTTATTATGTACTTAACCATTTTTTGCAACCACAGGTTCACGAGTTCAAGATTTCATATTCCAAGTTCTGCGATATCCATTTTTCACCCAAAGGTTCGTGATCTACATTATGATCGTCAGACTTGTCGCAGGTAACAAGCTCCTAAGTATATTTATTCTCCTATATTGAGTTCAACTGACCGCAATGCAACACTTAGCCTATTTTCGATCATTCACAACCGTGGGTTGGTGGGTTCACAAAAGTTCCCAAATCCTAATTGCTCTCGTTTGTCCCCGCCACCTTTGTGTTTTTCCCAATACACATTTAGTATGGTTTAATGATAATAACTCATCATGTAGGTTCCATAAAGATCGTCATTAATAAGCAAAGGGCTCGAGGATATTTCCCATTAAACCGCATTAAAGAATGATTTTCGAAAGATTATATTATTGTCATCTCTCTCAAGAGTTCATTTCAAGTATTATCTGGTTAAAAGAGCACTCTCGTCAACTTATGGTAGTAGTAGCTCGACAATAGTTCTGCGGTGATACTTTGAATATTTTTGGGCGTGAAGACCAGAACTTTTAGTGGTCTAGAGTGTATTCTTACTATTCATCTCCCTCTGCTAAAAAAGAAGTGAACAGGTTGCATTGCACGTTGAGAAATACATACTGAGTCAGTGAGTCATACAACTCCAGGATCATTCCCTAGTATTTCTTTCACCACAAATATTTTGTAATATGTTTAAGCTCCATGAGCCAACACTTACCTTCAAAGGAGAGGATTGCAGGGATTTCCTGAAAAGGCACGACAACGACCTAGACCTCTTGCTTGAGTTTTTGGAGAATCTTGCAGTTGTCCCAGAAGACATTACCAGGATTCAGGCCAACTCATTTAAGAACCCCTTTCGGGAAATTGCTTGGTTGTTTACCAAGATGACAGGCCAATAAAGCATCACCACCATTTCCTGAATGATTCTTTATATTTATATTTTATAGTTAAAGAGAAAGCTATTTTCGATTAGGGAAAACTGATTTCCATTGAAATCTCCTCCCAATTGTCACAATACAAAAAATACAAGAAATTCTTCATGGCTTCTTATTTGGTGTTTGCGATAGAATATTGTTGTCAATTTCCAAAATTTTCTATTTGTAAGAGGGTGAACTGTGAAATTGATCCAGTTACCTTCTAGTACCAAGCATTGTGGAGACACGAGGCTTCTTTACATTTTTATGAAGTTTACAATGATTTCGTTTCAATTTTCCAAGGATTATTGTTTGGTAAAGATACCCCTAGAATATTCGACCAAATTTTTGGATAGAAAGGGGACGTTAGAGAAGATGGAAAATCATAATGTCATCAGGATTTTCGGATCCAAGGAAAATCCATCTTTTCTTCCATGTCATGTATCTGATAAAAAATTTATCATGGAAGTAGCAAGGAAGTATAATTTATGGCTGCACTTTTTCCATGAGAAATGGAAAAAGAAATTCATACCCTTTCCTTGGAAAATTGGAGACTTTATATTCAGGAAAATAAACAAGATCGATGAGTTTGTGAACCACTTCCACAATGTGAATCTGAAATATGCTGAAAAGATAAAGGGGTTTGACCATAACAGAATTTTCGTGGAACATATGCTGGCAGTAGGATTCAACAATTCATGTATTCATATTGTTCTTAGTGAAGAAGAAGATAACAACTTAGGCACTCATGCTCACAATGTTGGTGACTTGGAAATGGTACTTAGTACTAATGAGTTTTACAAGCAGAAGGGAAAGGGTCCTAGCGAGAAGAGTGCCCAGTCCCCAACTGTTACTCCCCAAACTACCACATATCAGAGCAATGCTCCAATGACCCACCCATATAGAAAATTTACCAACATTATTTCAGGCGGAAGAGGAGAAAATAATCACCCTCCAAGGAAAATTGAGAGCCCACACAAGCTTCCTCTGAGAAAAAAGAGGAAAACATCATGCAAGAGGAAGAAGACCACCACATAGAAAGTGACATCAATAGCTTCTCTCTTGAAGACATGGATCGTGAGGCAGATATCGAGAAAATTTTCCCCATTATTGATCAACTGGGAAATATGTCCCATCATAATTCATCATTGGAAATCATTGAGAATGAGACCTTCAATGAAGAAGAGACATTTGTTTTTCAGAGAACTGTCTTTGATAGGGAATCCAAGAAATTGATTATTGAAAAAGGTGATGTGAAGAATAAGAAAGGGAAATATTGTTCATAGGTTGATTTTATTGAAAAAGGTGATGTGAAGAATAAGAAGGGGAACATTGTTCATAGGTTGACCTAAGAGATGTGCAGCCTTCCCAGATTTATAAAATTCACAGAGAAACCAGGGATGCTTTGGATGACTCCATTGGTGGTCTAGAAATGGAAAACACAAAGTTGAAAGAAAGGATTAAGGAACTAGAAGATGCATTAATGCCTCTTCCACTTCTTACCAATTCTTTGACAATAGTCAGACCCACCACACTCGCTGCTAAATTGAAAGGATATTCAAGCCTATGAACATCATCCAGGAGCTATGTGGATAGAAATATTAAGAAAAGAATGGCATTGATCACATAGGCATGGGAAATTTCAAAAAACATGGTTTATTTTGGCTTGAGGGTGCATGCCTTCCATGAATATTTGCAAGTCGAACTGAATAATGAAGAAGGTTTTTACCTTGATGTTGTACTACCCTTTGGAAACAAATTTTCCAACATGACATAACTAAGGAGAAGAGAGGAGGATTTTCCCTCCCCAAGTCGCATAAAACAGTTGAACGCGTGCTGGAAAGAAAAGATAAAAAAAACTTGAATAATATTGTTCAAGCATGCAACCAAGCTATATCAAAGAGGGAAGAAATATTCAAAAGGCTCATGGAGGTAGACCTAGCCAGAAGCACTAACAAAGTACAAGACCCCAAATTAATCCTCAACTCGTTGTTCCTAACAAAGCAACAGTTCGACGGACAAGTTGAGATTTTTAAAGGGTTGTCAGTTGAAAATTTCTATGGTATACTTGAATATGATGAGGATCAAATAGACAATTGACTAGTGGACTAGTCTATGAAGAATCGGGACATTGAGGAAATGATGCAGGAGCATCGCCAACATCAAGCGAGCCAGCGCGGAGACACTGGACAGCTAGACAAGCCAGCGCAAATTTTGAAATTTCCTTGAAGTTGATGCGCCATATTAAATGAGATAATTAAGAAGAAGCGCACTTGTAAAATGTAACGGGCCTTGAGCAATCCACTCTCGTCCTTAGTAGATAGAAGGCATTTATAGTAGTTAATGTAAAGTAGGTAGAATTTAATTCTAGATTAGATAGTTCTAGAGCGCAAGAGGGAAACGGGATATAGACACCCTCATTGTGTATTGTAACATAGATTATGAGCATTGTTGAGAAGAGCAAGAGCATGTAGAGAGCTGTGTAAGAACACCCATGTACAAATATTTGGATTAATAGAAAGAGTTGATTCAAATTCATGGTTTCGTGTTTGTTCTCTATGTATTGATGATGAATGATATGTTCATGAATGTTTGCTTCCTGTTATACATTTTCTTTATATGTTGTGTATGTGATTTCATGGTTTGAGTTTGAAGTCTGAAAGAAAGAAGGAATGAGTTTCAATTGTTTCTTTATCTGAGCAAGAGTTCTTGCAAGGAGTGTAGTCGAAGTGTCCACAAGGAGTGCGTTGACAAAGGGTTCAGATAGGTAACTTTTGTTCTCATTTCCGCAGAAGTGTATTCAGAAACAGGAGCCGTGCAAGGAGTGCGTGGGCCGAGTGAAGTCTTATGGTTGTGGACCTGAGTGAAGCGTCGAGAGACTGCTGCTGCAGGTGTGCACAGGGTCGAAGGAATTTCAGCACTTGGAAGTGTCTGAAGGCTACCGCAAGGAGTGCGCGCAAGATTATTTTCTAATACTCAGAGTTATAAGGAAGCTCAGGAGGGATAGGACCTTCGAGTCATTTGCAAAGGATTTCACAGGAAGTTTGTGACGTGGAGTGTTTAGAAGGCGTCGCAAGTTTGCGTGCAGGAAACCAAGTTTTCGCGGAGAAATACTTGATTCAGGTTGTAGAAATCATCTGGTAGGATGGACGTTCGGTATTCTCCGAGGAGGATTCACGACATCCCGTGAACCATCAGATCTCACGGAAGAGCAGGGGAGATACC
Organism: Picea sitchensis; assembly: GCA_010110895.2. NCBI lineage: Eukaryota > Viridiplantae > Streptophyta > Pinopsida > Pinales > Pinaceae > Picea > Picea sitchensis. The sequence continues at coordinate 18,115 of SNQJ01S0059682.1, read as the reverse complement.
GCAAGTATCTCAGAAGGTTCTAAGCTCAGGAGGGGCAGGACCATATATCCGAGCCGTAAGGTCCGTCGGATTTACACGTGGAATGCCATATCGGGGTTTCGTGGGTTGAAGTCCCATGAACAGTGCAACAGGAATTGCGAAATCATGAACCGCGATATCCCGATAGCCAAAGGAACAGTGTGGGGCCACAGGAGTCGACGAGTGGACAGGTGGCACGCCATTTGGGTTTCGTGGAGTGAAATCTTGAACTCTTCGCATTAGGATGCGCGATATTGCGAAGTCCAAAATGTCGATGGAGTGAAGGACTGTTGAAAAGTCAAAGCTCGCACGTGCGTCAGAGGATCGGCATATCGGGATTCAGGAGTCGGGGAGACAAGTTTCTCAACATCACGATCGTCGAAATCGCGATAAGGGAAATCCCGATAAGGAGGGGAAAAGGTCAGCATTGACTTATATCGGGTTTCGGGGATTTGAGACACCAACGCTTGACCATTGGATTCACGAAGTCACGAAGTCCGATCTCCTAAGTGAAAAGAGGGGATCTTGTGAAGAATTGGTGTGGGTGTAGATTTCCTGATAGGGAAATAGAAGAGCTATCAGAGTTATTCGGGCCAGTAGGGAAAGAAAGATCTTGTGTGCACGTGGACCTTTCGACCTGTGGGTTGAGGGCGTTGCCGTCAGGAAGCACTACATGGAATTTCCCTTGATTTATGAGACTTGGAGGGCGAATTGTTCAACATCAAAATCTGGCATGAGATCAATGTGGCACCAATGATCGAAAAATTAACCAACGAGGGGAAAGAAATGGTTGATATGGTTCCTGTAACCATTAATGAAGACAATAAAAGGACACCAACAAGCAAGTGAAAACAATGAGAGACCATCATAATAAGTTTATGTTGATTACTTCTTTCTTTCTTTATCAGTTCCTTCATCCAATTACTTCACTTATTTGACTAGAAAGGTTTAATCAAAGTATGATAACTTCTCTTTTATTATTTCCAGGTCTTGCTTTTCTTTTACCGCCTATCATATTCCTTCTACAAGATTAATTATTGTGTATATTTTCTTTATGGTCCGCGGGAGCCCCAATCCCAGTCTTTAAGACAAACACATTTTAAATTTCAAAGAATATGTACCAGACTATATATATTTTAGAAATTTCAAGAGAGATATTTTTGGATCAGTTTCAATTGTGCTTTGTAACTATGAGTTTTGAGTATAAATTATTTGAGATTGGTCTATCATTATATTTATTTGAGCTTCCCATTTGTCCACTTTGTTAAAGTTATCTTATGCACACAAATCATCTTCTTTTTATTTTTATGTAATCAGAAATATTTATTTTAAACTATGATGGATGTGAGGATTTTTTTCTTATTTTCTTTAAATATGTGAAGTGTGTGGTTCCTGGTCCTTTCTCGGGAACTTTCTTTAAAAGGAAAACAAAACATTTTCCTTTTATCTTTCTTGCAATCCTTATATTTCTTTGATTACCATGACAAACTTCTACAAAGTCCCACATTCTGAATATCTAGAATCCAAAGAAAATATTAAAGTAGAGAGTAGTACCACCTCTATAAAAACGCAGGGGGATTTACATCCCCGTGAGGTTGTCATTTCAGTCCTAACGGATTCAATTGTTAACTTTTTTTGCGACCATACTGGGTTATGAACTAAAATTTGGAACCTGGTCTAGCATTTTTTAAAAATATATGACTTTGCCCGAGGTTGATCCACCCCACTTGGAAATTGGATTGAACAATCAACGAAACATATTACATCAGCTATACAATCTGGTAATAACAACAGTCGAGACCCGAGAAGAGTTAGAAAGGTCCTGGCAGATCTTAGTCCAAGAAGAAGAAAGAGAAATCCTCCGGAGACAGAGGAGAGACGAGCAACAAGACCGAAGAAGCCAAAGGCTAGCTAGAGCAGCACAAGAACAAGGTTGGGATTGAAGTTGGATGAATACAAGGGACCCATTACCAGAAGTAAAATCAAGCAACTCTTTATTATGAGAAGAGAAAATCATATTCCTAGAATCTCTCTGTATATGGCAGAAATAAATGAACAACCGCGAGAAGAACATCATGAGGAGAGACAAGGAGGTGGAAGATATGCTGCAAGAAATCAAGAAAAACTAAGGTTTGAAAATAGAACAAGAATAAGATTTTTCCTTTTGCATATTCTAGGTGAGCAACATGATCTCCAAGTTCTCCCTAAGGGTACCCTAAAGGAATTTTCTAGAGATGGAACAATTGATGCAAAGATGCACCTTCATTTATTTCTTGATGTTTTCACCGTGTTGAGTATGACGATGTCATGGTGAGATTATTTCTGCAAACCTTATCAGGAAGAGCATATGAATGGTATGTGGCAATACCTAGTAGATAAATTTTCTCATTTAATGACCTTGAAGCCATGTTCCTGACTATGTTCTCCCCTCCAATTTCTTATCATACCCTTCTCACCGATTTCACCCAAATTGGTTTGAGGAAGAATGAAAAAATATGAGATTTTAATCTCAAGTTCAATAAAACCTTGAATCGGATTCCAGAAGATAAAATACTGAATGACCCAGACGTACTTGGTTTTTATAAGAATGTAGTGCCCCCGAATGTGAAATATGTTATCAGAACATCACAAATGGATACCTTGGAGGAGGAAATCACTAAATCCATTGAGATGGAAGAAATTATGATTGAAACGAGTTCCGAACTTGACATTATACTGGGAAAATTACAAAGGAAGATGGTAGGATGAAGTATTGATAATCAAGGAGCCTCCAATTCAAGAAAGAATGAAGAATTCAAGACACAACTGACTCAAAACCAAACAATTGGAGGAGGATTTTTCAAGGGAACCATACCAAATGTAAATGCAGACCCTGTGGCAGCATAAGAAACTAAGAAAATAATTGAAATTGCACAAATGAATAGAACTATCAAGCAAATGCAGAATGAGATAACCAAACTAAGAAGGGGGGATAATTATGTGGCAAATCCGAGAATTATGACCCCAGAGAAAAGAAGGAACCCTCCCTAAGAAAACAGAGTGAGGTTTGAAAACATGGATTATCCACAAAGACCAAGAATTCCAAGGTAGACTACTCCCAATGCAGTTGCTATGGATGGTGTATATGATGAGAAAATGGTTGAGTAAGAGAATTATTATTCACCCGATGAAAGTTTTGAAACTGTGTAGATGGATGGATGCGAGACATCCATGTATATATTTGAAGAATGTGAAAATGGCCCTAACTCACAAGAAAATGTCGCCCAAACAAGAGGATTTGTAAATAGATCCAAGAATAAGAATGAATCTGAAAAAGAAAACAAAAAATATAAAGAGAAAACGAATGAGAAAAGAGCATGTGAGAAAATGACAGATAATGTTGGAAATAAGAAGCAATGTCTGATGTCAAACTCCATTCAAATGTCATACAATGTTCTAGAGGACTTAAGCAAATTAAGGATAACTTTGCATTTTACAGAAGTGGTGAATATTCCCCAACAAAGGTAAAACATCTTGTGATTGTTGGATGATCCATCTAAAAAATCAAAATTTGTTGCTACCAGTCCGAAACAAGGCCTGAACTAGTCAACTTCCAAGATGAGAGGTAAAATTCCTCCCTTTTACATTTCAATTGAAAATCATGATGTTTCACTTCATAATTGTTTAGTTAACAATGGCGCGACCAATAATATCATGACACTGGCGGTCATGGAGGCATTGGGTATGAGTTGTACCAAATATTATGAGACTAGTGAAAGTATATATGCAATTGATTCTAGAAAAGTGCCAGCCTATGGACAAATCAAGGACTTTTATGCTTGGATCACGACGACCCCCTATATTATTACAGTTTTCAATATTATTGTGGTAGACCATCCTCTAGCATATGGAGTTTTGTTGGGAAGAGATTGGTCGTCCATGATCGGGGGATATATAATGAATGATGGAAGTTTCATGATGCTGCCAGGCAAAGAAGAAGCAATGATTAAGGTGCCCCGTGAACCCAAGAAACCCTTCTCCTTCAAAAAGAAAGATAATGAGTTAATGGAAGATTATATAGACGTCGGGATTGAAAATTATGCCATCCTAGACATGGAACATAGTGAAAGCCTAAAGCAAATTCAAGACACATATAATCAAGAATATTCATTTGAAGGTTAATGGAGGATGTCATTCAATGGAGCTTGTTCAAGCTTTGGAAGTAGAGTCAGAATTGTCCTTGTAAGTCCAAAAAATATTATGCATCCACATGCTATCAGACTTGAATTTGCATGTACCAATAATGAGGCAGAATATGAAGCTTTGATTCAGGGGATGATTCTTGCATAAGAAATGAAGATATAACATATGATTGTGACTGGCAACTCTGAGTTGGTGATTAATCAGGTCACCCGGAAGTATAAAATCAAGAAGGAAAGACTCAAGTTATATTTCAAAAGAGTTAACGAATTGATGGAATTTTTTAGTTCTTTCAACATTTCCTTCATTCCAAGGGACAAGAATCATAAGGTAGATTCATTGGCCTTGGTGGCCTCATTGTCAAACCCAAATGATATACAAAGCAAAACATATTTTCAAGTAGAAAGAGCATTCTGACCTTCTCTACCCGATAACATGGAATATGTGCAAGTGTTTGAGAATGATGAACAGTTGGAAAAAAATTTGTTGAACGATGATGATGATGAAGATAATCAAATGTCTATTGTCCCTAAATATTGTATAGAGTATGAGTCTCTTTTTACGAAATATGATCATGCTAAGAAGCTCCTAGAAGAAATTTCGCTTCAAAAGGTGCAAGAAACAAGAAAGGTCAATATTGGAACTGACAGTTCTCCAAAATATGTTAACTTGGGAGTCAATTGTACCATTGAAGAAGTTGAACAATATGTTGCATTGTTTAAAGAATATATTGTTGTTTTTGCATGGACCTATGATGATTTGAAAGCTTATGATAAAACGATATTCCAACACATCATTCCTTTGAGAGAAGAAGCAAAACCTGTCAAGAAAAAAATAATGATGATGAACCCCAAATTGAAACCTATGGTAAATATTGAATTGGAGAAGTTAAAGAAGGTTGGAATAATATATCCAATTAGAAATTCGACTGGCTTTCAAATCCTGTGATAGTAAGAATGAAGAATGGGGAAATCTGGATGTGTGTGGATTTTAGGGATATTAACAAAGTAAGCATAAAGGATAATTATCCTTTACCTAACATGGATATCCTTCTCCAGCAAGTCACGGGATCAGCTTGCATGTCCATTTTGGATGTTTTTTTTGGATAAAATAAATTCTTGGTTGTTGAGGAAGACAAAGCAAAGACAACATTCATAACACCTCTGGAGACATATGCATATGATATGATTCCCTTTGGTTTGAATAATTATGGAGCCACATTCCAGAGGGCCATGGATCATGCATTTAGTGGGTTGATAGGAAAATTCATGGTAGATTATCAATATGACTTGACAGTGCATTCAAAAACAAGGGGTGATCATATCCATCACTTGAGAAAAAAATTTGACAAATGCAGATTATATCTTGTCTCTCTAAATCCAAAGAAATGTTTGTTCATTGTAACTCAAGGAAAATTATTGGGGCATATTGTGTGCAAGGAAGGGATCTATATAGATCCAGAAAGAGTTAAAGAAATAAATCAACTCAACCCTTCGTCATCTAAGAAAGGATTTCAATCATTTTTTGTCAAGATCAATTTTGTGTGAAGATTTGTTCTTGACTATGCAAGTATTGTGAGGTCGATCAATTTATTGTTGAAAAAGGAGCATAGGTTTTAATGGAAAACAAATACTCAAGAAGCTTTCAATAATATCAAAAGAGAAATCACTACAGCTCCAGTCCTCATTAGTCCACAATATGAAAGGGATTTCATCATCTACTTGTTTGCTACAAAAACAATTGTTGCATTTGTTCTTACTTAGAGGAATACCAAGGGTGAAGAACTCCCAATCGGTTTCATGAGAAAAAACCTTAATGATTATGAATTAAGGTATTCAGAGTTGGAAAAGCAAGCCCTAGATCTTGTGAAAGAAGTGGCGCACTTTCAAACGTACATACTAAATTCACATGTCATTTCCTATGTTCCATAATCACCAATGAAGATGCTTTTGAATCAACAATTAAGAGAAGGAAAATGGGATAACTGGATGGAAAAGATCCAAGAATATGATATTGAGATTAAACCTTTAAAGGTTGTCAAAGGACAAGGTTTATGTAAGCTCATCGCAAATAGTGATTCTATGGATGGAATGATTTCAATTTTAGTAGGAGAACCATTGGACGATTCAGAATGATATGGAGACATTGTATTCTATTTGAGGTCCAGGCAATTTCCAAATACCATAAGCCCTAAAGAGTGAAGAACTTTAAATATGAAGGAAAATAAATATGTGTTAATTGTTGATATATTGTTCAGAAGGAACTATGATGGTATATTACTAAGATGTGTTGATGAAGACAATGCCCAAGAACTAATGAAGGAATTCCATGAAGGAATATGTCGTGGACATTTTGCACCTACTACAACTTCCCACAAGATAATAAGAGATGGATTTTATTGGCTATAAATTTTCAAAGACTCATATGCCACAATAAGGAAGTGTGTATCATGCCAGCAGTTTTCAGGGAAAATGAAGAGATTCGCAATGTCGTTACATCCCATAACTGTAGAACAATTGTTTTCTCAATGGGGACTTGATTTCATCAAGTTGATAAATCCAAGGTCAAGCAAGGGACACATGTATATTCTAACCGCTACAGATTATTTTACAAAGTGGCCAGAGTCAGTGGCATTAAAAAGGGTTGATTTTGGAGAGCTAATTAAGTTCCTCAAAGATAATATTTTGTCAATATTCGGTGTCCCAGATAAATTTATCATTGATAATGGTTTGATTTTCATCAGTTCAAAGTTTACATAATCTTGTGGAGAATATGGAACTATTATGGGGTAATCATCAAACTATTATCCCCAAGGAAATGGTCTCGTGGAATCCACAAATAAGACATTCGTTCAGATTTTGAAGAAAATTATTCACAAGAACCAAAGGAATCGACACTTAAAGTTGACTGACGCATTATGGGCGAATAGAACGACTCCAAAGGACAGCACCAAGATGTCCCCGTATACATTGGTTTATGGAAAGGAAGCAAAAATTCCAATCAACCTCAAACTCAATTCTTTGACTTTCATGGTTAATACAGAAGATGCAGAACATAGTTCACCTATCCAAAGGAGGGTTAATAAATTGTTGAAAATGGAGGAAGAAAGAAGTAAATCCATGAATAGAACTTCTAAGAAACAACAAAGCATCAAAAGATATTTTGATCAGAGCGCAATTGTAAAAAAAATTCAAAAGGGAGAACTCATGTTACTATGGAACAAAGCTAAGGAGAAGTCATCGATGCATACAAAGTTCAAAGCTCTCTGGATTGGACCATACATTGTAGATAAGATCTTTGGTTTTAATTCTTATATCCTCAAAGACATGAAGGGTAAAACATTAATGTTGCCTATCAATGAGCAACATTTGAAAGGTTTCTTCACCTAAAACTTTCTCATTTTCCTTATACATAAATTTATTTTTCAGTTTGTATATTCTTACCTTTGAATCCATAGCCCAATGGACTAAAGTGCCTGGTCATAAATATTATGGATCCTTGACAACTCATAGGGGGTTATCATCCCACAATTGGAGCCAGATTTTAAGATCAATTTATTTCTCTAAAATTTCTCTCCCCTTTTCTATTTTCCCAACTTATTTTTGCCATTTATTTTCCCTCTTCTATACCTACCCGCATTCCACTTTTATTTTCTCCCTTCTATTTTCCCTTTCTAGTTACTATACTTAGTCATTTCACAAAAACATTGGGTTCGCGGGTTGGCGGACTCACAAATCTTCACCTCCATCCATACTCCCATATCATGAGTCCAACCGAACGTCGTGTTATTATGTACTTAACCATTTTTTGCAACCGCATGTTCACGGGTTCAAGATTTCATATTCCAAGTTCCACGATGATCCGGGATATTTTTGCCAGGTGACTTATTAAAGAATCATATTAAATGAGCATAAACAAAAGTACACCATAAAGAAGGAAAATATCAAAAGGAAAGAGACATAATCATGCAATATGAACACAAAGAACTTGATAACGGAGTTCGTCCCTAGTGGACTATGTCTYCGGCACTACTCTCAAATGGGTAGGTATTTTTATTAACTCCACAAAATAATTGGGCAAAATACATAAGTATACATCATTCTATAGTTAAGCTACAAAATCTTTGCTCAGATCATAAAACTAACACCACCATTGCATTCGTGGTGTCATTTTACCTAAAAATAACTGTCTCCACGCCTCAATCCGAGTCTGACACTTTTTGGCCCAAGAGGCACCTCTGCCTCGGTTTTCATGCCACTTCTCCTGCAATTAATGACTGATAAATCTCAAAAAGTGTGCCCCATTCCATACAAATTCCGTACAGGAACGCTCAGACTCCTTTCTCATGCTCTGTCTTGTCTCCCTGAATGCACTGGCGAACCCCCTTCTTATACCATTTCACGGGTGGTTGTGCATTGATGAGGAAGTTGGTGCATTGGTTATAGAGGCTATTTTAAGGCTTTGTTTGTTGGGGAGGTTCCGGGGTCAAATCCCATGGACTCCCCCTTTTAGCACACTGTTGGCGCACTCTGCTAAAATGGCGGGTAGTTTTAAACTGGCGGAATATGCTATATTTGGTGGCATATGGTTAGCAGAGGTTAGGCGGAAGGTTCCATATATGGTGGTTGGAATATGGTCACATGGAACAACACATATAACCAGGGGTTGGGCCGAAGGCCTAGCCCCTTTCCTTTGGCGCATATATAAAACATCAAACTTAAATAAAAGTTCCACCATATTATAAACAAGGAACATAGCATGGTGTATTGGTAGCACGGAGTTGTGGGGCCTTTGGGCTAACGGAGGTCATGAGTTAAACTCCTATGGAGTCATATAACTTTTACACACACCAACCATCGTAGGGGTGCCATGTGGCAACCCATGATTGGGCCACGTGGCACCATATAATTTGTCCACGAAAAATACATGTGTCATCACTTTATTTTCCCACGTGTCTACCATCAATCTGTACAACCTTATCACGTCATCCCATGCCAACTTAGATGTATGGATGTGCTACGTATCACCCTTGCAGTGGTGCCACATGTCACTTTTACTTTTTGACTTTTGACCAAGTTTGACCTCAACTTTGACCGCTTATATATTTTGATATGTAACTCTGTTTGACTAGTCGTTTGCGACTTGCTCTTCGCGATCATGCCATTTTCGCTGAGTTTTGGGAACTTAGATTTTTTTCCCTTTTGTTGTTTGTTGAAGCCATTCTGAGCGTCCTGAGTTGCCTATGTGAATTTTGAGTTGTTCTTAGCCTTCTCTGGATCCTTTTTGGATCACACGATATCCATTTTGCACCCAAATATTTGTGATCTACATTATGATCATCATACTTGTCGTAGGTACCAAGATCCTAAGTATATTTATTCTCCTATATTGAGTCTGACCGACCATAGTACAACACTTAGCCTATTTTCGATCATTCACAACCATGGGTTCTCGGGTTGGCGGGTTCACAAAAGTTCCCAAATCTTAATTACTCTCGTCCATCCCCACCACCTTCATGCTTTTCCCAATACACATTTAGTATGGTTTAATGATAGTAACGCATCATGCATGTTCTATAAAGATCGTCATTAATAAGTGAAGGGATCGAGAAGATTTCCCATTAAATCGCATTAAAGCATGATTTTCCAAAGATTATATTATTGTTATCTCTCTCAATTATTATTTGGTTAAAAGAGCACTCTCATCAATGTATGGCAGCAACAACTCGACAATAGTTCTACGGTGATACTTTGAATATTTTTGGGCGTGAAGAATAGAACATTCAGTGGTCTAGAACGTATTCTTACTATTCATCTCACTCTGCTAAAAAAGAAGTGATCTGGACATCCACAATTGCTTGTGCAGGGTGTGTCCCTAAGGTTTTTTTACTGCAAGGAATTGGTTGCATGGTGCGTTGAGAAATATGTACCGATTCAGTGAATCATACAACTCCAGGATTGTTCCCCCATCTCTCTTTCATTGCAAATATTGTGTAATATGTTGAAGCTCCCTGAGCCAACACTTACCTTCAAAGGAGAGGATTGCATGGATTTCCTGAAAAGGCACGACAACGGCCTAGACCTCTTCCCTGAGTTCTTGGAGAATCTCGTGGTTTTCTTAGAAGACATTACCAGGATTCAGGTCAACTCGTTTAAAAACCCCTTTCAGGAAATTATCTTGTTGTTTATCAAGATCACAGGACAAGAAATCACTGCCACCATTTCTCGAATGATTCTTTATATTTTATATTTTACAGTTAAATAGAAAGCTATTTTTGATTGGGGAAAACTGATTTCCATTGAAATCTCCTCCCAATTGTCACAGTACAAAAAAGACAAGAAATTCTTCATGGCTTCTTATTTGGTGTTTCTGATAGCATATTGCTTTCAATTTCCAAAATTTTCTATCTGTAAGAGGGTGAACTGTGAAATTGATCCAGTTACCTTCTGGTACCAGGCATTGTGGAGACACATGGATTCTTTATATTTTTATGAATTTTACAATGATTTCGTTTCAGTTTTCAAAGGATTATTGTTTGGCAAAGATACCCCTAGGATATCCGACCAGGAAAATAAATTCTTGGATTAAAAGGGAATGCTAGAGCAGATGGAAAATCATAATGTCATCGGGATTTTCGACTCCAAGGAAAATCCCTCTTTTCTTCCATGCCATGTATCTAATAAAATGTTTATCACAGAAGTAGCAGGGCAGTATAACTTCTCGCTGCACTTTTTTCGTGAGAAACGGAAAATCAATTCATACCCTTGCCTTGGAAAATTGGAGACTTTATATTCAGGAATATAAACAAGATCGATGAGTTTGTGAACCGCTTCCACAATGTGAATCTGAAATATGTTGAAAAGATAAAGGGGTTTGACCCTAATGAAATTTTCATCGAACATATGCTGGCAGTAGGATTCAACAATTCATTTATTCATACTATTGTGAGTGAAGAAGAAGATAACAACTTAGGAGCTCCTACTCACAATGTTTGTGACTTGGAAATGGTACTTAGTACTAATGAGTTTTACAAGCAGAAAGGAAAGGGTCCCAGTGAGAAGAGTGCCTAGTCCCCAACTATTACTCCTAAAACTACCACATCTTGAAGCAATGATCCAATGACCCACCCATCTAGAAAATTTACCAATAGTATTTCATGCGACGGAGGAGAAAAGAATCCCCCTCTGGGAAAAATTGAGAGATCGCACAAGCTTCCTCTGAGAAAAAATAGGAAAAACATTGTGCAAGAGGAAGAAGACCACCGCATAGAAAGTGACATCAATAGATTCTCTCTTGAAGACACGGAGATCGAGGCGGATATCGAGAAATTTTTTTCCATCATTGATCAACATGGAAATACGGCCCATCAGAATTCATCATTGGAAATCATTGAGAATGAGACCTTCAATGAAGAAAAGTCATTTTATTTTTAGAGCGTTGTCTTTGACAGGGAATCCAAGAAATTGATTATTGAAAAAGGTGATGTGAAGAATAAGAAAGGGAAATTTTGTTCAAATGTTGAACTAAGAGATATGTGGCCTTCCCATATTTCTAAAATTCACAGAGAAACCGAGGATGCTCTGGATGACTCCATTGGTGGTCTAGAAGCGGAAAACACGAAGTTGAAAGAAAGGATCAAGGAACTAGAATATGCCTTAATGCCTCTTCCACTTCTTTCCAATCCTTTAACAATAGTCAGAACCACCACACCTGTTGTTTAATTGAAAGGATCTTCAAGCCTACTTACATCAGCCAGGAGCTATGTGGAAAGAAATATTAAGAAAAGAATGGCATTGATCATAGAGGCATGGCATGGGAAATTTCAAAAAACATTATTTCTTTTGGCTCGAGTGTGCATGACTTCCATGAGTATTTTCAAGTTGACCTGAAGAATGAAGAAGGTTTTTACCTTGATGTTGCACTACCCTTTGGAAACAAAGTTTCCAACATGACAGAACTAAGGAGAAGAGAGGAGGATCTACCCTCCTCAAGTCAGATAAAACAATTAAACGTGTGTTGGAAAGAAAAGATAAAAAAACTTTAATAATATTGTTCAAGAAGGCATCCAAGCTATATCAAAGAAGGATGAAGTATTCAAAAGGCTCATGGAGGTAGACCTATCCGGAAGCACTAATGAATTACAAGACCCCAAATTAATCCTCAACTCGTTGTTCCTAACAAAGCAATAGTTGGACAAACAAGTTGATATTTGTAAAGGGTTGTTAGTTGAAAAGTTATATGGTATACTTGAATATGATGAGGACAACATAGACAATTGGCTAGCGGACTACTCTATGAAGAATTAGGACATTGAGGAAGCATTACATGGATTTTTCCTTTATTTATGAGATTTGGAGGGCGATTTGTTCAACATCAAAATCTGGCATGAGATCAACGTGGCACCAATGAAAAATTATATTAAAGAATGGTTTAAGAAAGCCATCAACAAATTGACCAACAAGGGGAAAGAAACAGTTGAGATGGTTCCTGTAACCGTTAATGAAGAAAATAAAAGGACACTAGAAAGAAAGTGAAAACAACAAGATATCATCATAGTAAGTTTATGTTGATTACATATTTCTTTCTTTATCAGTTCCTTCATCTAGTTACTCCACTTCTTTGACTAGAAAGGTTTAACTGAAGTCTGATAACTTCTCTTTTCTTCTTTCCAGGTCTTGTTGTTCTTTTACCGCCCATCATCTTCCTTCTACAAGCTTAATTCTTGTGTATATTTTCTTTATGGTCCGCGGGAGCCCCAATCCCAGTCTTTTAGACAAATGCATTTTAAATTTCAAAGAATATGTAACAAACTATATATTTTTTAGAAATTTCAAGAGATCTATTTCGGGATTAGTTTTGACTGTGCTTTGTAACTTTGAATTTTGATTATAAAGTATTTGAGATTGGTATATCATTATATTTATTTGAGCTTCCCATGTGTCCACTATGTTAAAGTTCTCTTATGCATGTGGATCATCTTCTTTTTATTTTTATGTAATCATAAATCTTTATTTTAAACTATGATGGTGTTAAGAACCAAATATCAATATACAATAGAAAAA
>SNQJ01S0059681.1:54781-67546 GCA_010110895.2 Picea sitchensis | reverse complement strand
GTGCTCGAAAAGAATTAAGAGAAGCTTTCCAAGATCACCATACTTTTGTTGAGTTAAGAGGTTAGGAAGGTTGGTAGTGTGATAAATATTTTGAAAATGAGATCTAATATGGGTATAGGTTGGATAATCTAAGAGAAAGTGTTTTTCATCTTCAACCTTTTTAGTGTCACAAAGGTGACACACTCTTTCAACTCATGGCATTTTAGGAATTGATCAACGCCCAGTTTCACTATGGAGCTCATGAGAATTTGTTCTTATCTTAGCAATGCTTATTTTTTTCTTTATGTTTGGCAAAACAGATAGATAATTTTGATCTTCTAGATTAGGGTTGATTACATGTTTATAATACCTTAATTTTCTTTTTTCCTCTAACTCTTTATCACACCACATTTTCTCCTTAAATTTTGATTTGACACTTTTTTTAATAGTATATTTATTTTGCAAAATGGTTTCTTCCATGATTCCCTAGCAGTGTAGCCAAGACCGAGCGTCTTTATGCCATGCTCGCTTGAGTCGATGGTGGTTATGACTTGATTTTGAGGCAATTTTAGGTAGCCTCTTGTCTTCCATGTTGTGTAAATTTTTCTTATACATTAGGTATCTAGTCATAGCCATGCTCTCAATGGGGGAGAGACTTGTGTCTAAGAGGAGGATGGGATAGGTTGTATTTCCTTTAATTTTGAGATTATAGGTTATAAAATTCTTTTGTATTTTCTCTATCTTTCTCCAGGATTCATGAGAAATACTACAGCCCCAGAATTCACATCCATAAAGAATAGCAGGTGTAACAAGAGTATCAAAGAGGAGTTTCTTCTTATCCCAACTTCAAAGATCAGTTGATTTACAATTGTTTTCAAGCCCATAATAAGCTTTCCATCCCCCAATAATCTTTTTCTCAATGATATAATTCCAATTGAGCTTGTGGTGAATATCAATTCCAAGATATTTGTATGAATTCACTTCCTCCAATTTGTTGTTGTCATATACAAAGGTATCATAAGGGATCTTATTAGATTTAAAAATCATGACCTTAATCTTATCAGTATTAACAGTCATACTCATATTGGAGAAAAATTCCTTGAGGATTCTTAGTTGGTTTTCAAGATCATGGGGACTCCTTGCCATAAGAACGATATCATCAGCATAAAGAAGAAGATTGATGACTATACCAGTAAGAGTAGGGCCAACACAACCTGATTTTTCCAAGCATTCTTCTCACTTGTCAGTATATATGCCAAAAAGGGTAGGGGACAAGAGACAACCTTGTTTGACTTCGATATTGCATTTAATCTCTTTTGACCAGCCCTCAATGTTTTTAAACTTAGCAATAACGTTGTCATACATGCTTATTGCAGCAACCCTCAACTCAAGAGACACTTTTATCTCTTCCAACCTATTACAAAGGTTTTTCCTAGGTACCATGTCAAAAGCTTTTCTAAAGTCAACAAAACAACAAAAAAGATTGGTTTTAGTATTGTGGAACTCCTTTGCAATGATCCTAAAGGTAACCCGATGGTCCACACTTGAGTGATATCTCCTAAATCGGGCCTGGCCTTTATATTTTTTATCGTGACTCTCTAGCCAAAGGCTAATCTTCTTTTCCAAAATAATTCCATAAAGCTTGGCTAAAATATGGCTAATCATAATGGTCCTATAATTAGAGGAAATGTTTCTATCCCCATTTTTAAAAATAGGAACAATGAGTCTTTGTGTCCAAGGTTTAGGGAAGCCCTTCTTGACTGCTAAATTGAAGAGCTTGTGTATGTGAGGGATAAGGATTGACCCTCCGATTTTAAAAATTTCATCTTGGTAGCCTTCAATGTCCTTAGTTTTCCCATTTGTGAGTCGCGTAACCACAAACTCTATGTCATCTAAAGAAAAAGCTTCTTCCTTTGTAGGGACAATATGAATGGTTTCCATGGCATTAGGGAACTTGTAAAGACTTTTAAGGTAGGAATTCCAGTCCCTTAAGGGAATCCTATTATTTTCTTTAGTATTGTGTTTTAGAATTTGGCTCTAGAACTTCTAGGGTCCAACTTGTATACTTGTGAAAGTTGCTCTTGCCTTTTATTGATATATTATCTCTTTTTCCTTTTAATTAGGGCTTTGTACTTAAGGGCTCATTACAAGCATCCCTAATGGATTTCATAGCAATTTTACATTATTTATCATACCAAGGGTTGGTCGTTCTATTATTCTTTTTATAGGACACCTAGAAAGAGAACTTGTTAATAGAAGTGGAAAGGGTAGTTGTAAAATCATGATAGATTCTTCAATGTTTTCCTTATAAGTTGGGAGGTTTAATTTACTATTTAAATCCTTTAAGAAAATGTCAACTTTACTTTTGTCAAAGCTCAAATTCTTTTGATTATCAAAATTCTCTTCAATGGTGCTCCTATGCATGGAAAAATTTAGAGTTAGGGTTAAAGATTTATGATCAGAGTGAGGCTCATGGTCATTTAAAAGGTCAAAAGTTGTTATTTGGAAGTTGTTATTTGGTTGGAAACGGGGATACGGATATCACATAATCTACAACACTACTACATAGCCCATGAATACAGGTGATCTCGTTGGAGTTTGACCACTTCATTACTCCATTGCAAATTATTAGGACCAACTCGGTACCAAACAAATTCTCAATTAGATAAAATAATTTGTGATTATTTAAAATTTGTTAAATTATTTATTTAAGATAAATCAATCAAATCTTTATAATAAATTAATATATCATTCATTAATTAAAGAAATAAAATTATAGTTTTTTTATTAATATTTGTTAAATTCAAAGTTAAGATAAACCAATTATATTTTATAATAAATTAATACAATACTAGTTAATTAAAAAATTAATATAAACCTTTTACTTAATAAGTAAAATCTAAAATTAAAATTATTATTATTTTTAAAAACCAAACCAATTGTTTCAAGCTTTTGGCGTTTTTTTGAAATTCGAATATTTTGAATGCCTATTTTATATTTAAACGTTCAAAAGTATTTATTATCAGTCGCTTTCAAGGCATTATAACATTAAGTTTGTTATTGATTTAATGTTAATTTTTCTTTTATTTTAAATTTATATATAAAATATAATATTTAATTTAACAAAACAAATATATATTTTTATTATATAAAAATATATATTTATTATTAATCATCAATTGATTGAAGTTTACAATATGGAAACATGCGATCAGATTATACGATTTGAACACCTTAATTATCCTCTACAATGATCCGAGGTTGCTCGAATATTATGGAAAATTACTAGGTCTAAATCATGGCACCGAGAGAGAGTTAACGTGATTTGAGAGCCCCACGTGAAACAGATGCGTAACTTTGAAATCAATATGATGCCGAGAAACCCAGTACAGATTCTATAGAAAAGAGATGTAAGAGTATACAAAGACAGATATAATCTGTATTGTTAAATGGTGGAGGAGTATACAAAGATATCTTGTCCGTTGAGAAAGAAAAGACTAGAAAAAAAGCATTTAAATAAGGTGCCGTGCACTGAGAAAGATTATATAAAAAAAGATGAAAGAATGCCGAAAAATCCAGTAAAGATTATATAGAAAAGGAATGGAAGAATCCTCAGTACTGGAACTTGCTGGTAGCTAGCCTAAAGAATTAATAAACTTAGTTAAAACTCGAACAAATAACTCAGAAAACAAAAGAAAAACCAATAAGTTTTCATGATACTTAAACAACAGGGTTAGTTTTCACTGGCTACTTAATGTTATTGTATTCTAAAGGTCCTGTAAAAATTCAGTGTCCTGAACCGGAGAATAATATTCCTTTCTTTGTCATCGTAACAAAGTCATGATATTCCTTTCTTTGTCATCGTAACAAAGATACTTAAAGAATAAAGAAATTATATCTGTTTTGAATAAGTCCATCTATGATTGTTCGTCCTTTGAAACTGGAAAAGTTCTAAATAAAACAAGTATAGCCTAAAATCTAAATCTTCGTAACTTAACTCCCGTACAAAGTTTCAGAATCCAGATATTAAATGGAAAAATAAGATTAATAAAAAATAAAAACCTTGTTATTATGATGTTTATTGCAGTTGTAGAGCCATATAAATCTGGACCTCTGATGGAAAAAGAGCGGGCGACACCTCAAAATGAAGGTTCGGATCCCTGCGTATGACAAATCTAAAATGTAAATTCCTTGAACTATGTATCTACATGCTCCTACAGAATGCGTTGAAGCCAAGTTATATTTTAAATGTTTCAAGGCCAGGGAGCACGTCAGAAATACTTACACAGAAGTTTCCCCGCCGACCAGGATGCGAGGTTGGCCTTTCCTATAAATATCAGATCGAAGCTTCAACCACCTCTCCCCAGTGGATGCTTTGGAAACCCAATCACAGCCTATCCACAGAAAACGAGGAAAATGCAGAAACAAAACTAGGTTAAACCCAAATCAAAGATCGAACATTCCCGAAAATGCAAAAACGAGCAGAATGCAAGGTTGACCTATCCAAAAAAATATCAGATCGAAGCTTCAACCTCCCCTTACCATCGGCGGCTACTATGGCAACGCAATCACTGCATATCGTGAGAAAACCAGGAAAATGCAGAAACAAAGCTAAAACCAGAGACCAAACATTCTCGATACTGCAGAAACGAGAAGGATGAGAGGCTGCCCTCCAATAAATATCACATCGATGTCATTCTGTTTCTGGTCTCTTTGATTTACAACAGAGGCTAATTAACTCACGAAAGGTGAATTAATTCATCAAACAAATTAATCGTATGGCGTTAGCGTTTTTTTGGTTAATTTGTTGTTATTATTCATTTATTTCAAATCTTACTTATATTTTAATTATTTTTAAATTTTAATTAATGAATTATCTTATTTATATTTTAATTATTTTAAATTTTAATTAATGAATTAAAAATAAAATAAAATAATTTAATTACAATATTTTAATATTTTATTATTATATAATAATTTATTTGTATTTAAATCATGTTACTATGTTTGGAGTTGTTTTGTATTATATATAAAAAGCCTCTCTTGCTCAAGATCAAGAGTACATAATCTCCGCCGGTGCCAGCCGTAATTACCGAACGCTTTGTAAAGCGAGAAACCAGTTCAGCCAACTGTATTAAGCTAGTTTCAAAATTTTCTAACATTCCTAAAAACCGCAGGCCAATTTTAATCCGTACCAAGGAGAGCCAGCCTGGAGCCATAGCATGAAACAAGCTTTGTATGATCCTCGCGCTTTCATACCATGGCAGGTCGCCGTAGTTCCTACGAGCGTGTCCCATCATCGTCTAATCGCATGTCCGCGGCGCCGCTTCCAGCCTTCCTTTGTCCTCGCGGAGTCGCCAACCCGGACACTCTGGGTTTATCAGGTGCGCGCCTAAAGATCTCAGTGCCTTCATCTGACCACGCACCGGACCGGACCTTCGTCACCTTCGCTCATTGCTAGCTGGTCCGGCCTCGCCGGCCGGTCGCATACCGGGTTTATCCGGCCTTCCTCACCGGCAGGCCCCTCCGTATCAATATCATCTTTGGTTTACAGCCTTTTTCATGGTCGCCGCCGGGTGCTGAGAGAAGCGCCACCGGATCCCGGGAGGCTTCTGTGGGATTATTGGGTGTCGAAGAAGGACTGATAGCCTCCCCTCCATTTGTTGAACGTGGAATTGGAGGTCGTTCACTCCATCTCGGATCTCAAAGACCAAATCATGCAATACATGAAGCCACGCCGGAAGTTGGGGCATCTCTTCGGCCATGGGGCTTCCACCATGTCCAGCACGGGAGGAGAAGAAATGCCGGAGGGAGGCCACCAAGCATCGCAAAGTATCACGACAAATGACACTCAAGAGCCCTCGGTAGATGAAACTGCAGGGCGAGGGAGGGGCGGCGGGGCTGGTGCCGTGGAGAGCCTCACGGACGCGATTCACGCCGCTAAGATAGTGGTCAAGGCCCGGCAGAAGTCTACGTGAGCTAAGGGGTGGAAAGTGTGAGGAACAACCAAAGACCATGAAAACCACATGGTGAGCCAAAATCAAAACCAACAAATGGTGCCGATAACATAAAAGGGAAGGTTCATTGCTCTATCTCAGGCAATGGTGGTCGAGTAGGGATGCCGAATAATGCCTCCCATCGACGCTGAATGCAATTTAATGTCCGGGGGTGGTGGCTTCAGTGGGCACAAGTCGAGCACATGGCTCCGTGCACCACTGGCCTCCCCTTTCCGGCCACTTATTCGCCGTGTTGGGTAATTAATATATTCCCATCCGGGTGAAAAATAAAACTTTTCTACCCTTGTAGAATGGGGTTGGGAAGGGTAGGCCATTGATAAAACTGGGGATAATTCTAATGAGATTGATCCTCCCATTATGTCGTATCACCTCCTAACAAAACAACTCCTCGCCCCTTCCGCCTTTCTAATCTAAGACACCTGAACATTCCTCCTGCCAATACTTACCTTTCCTTCCATGCTCGATCGAGGACAGTCACTGAGAAAGTGATCAGCCAGCCACTTCGGCTTTCGTATGAGCGGGACCGGAAAGAAAGTGGTTCTGACTCACCCATCTCCTCTACTCTGGCTTTGCTCGAAGAAATACCACTATCTCTATTCTTTATTCGCTCGCACTACATCATTTAAGTTACTTAGCCAACCCCAAAGAAGTAGTAGTTAAGTGTCCCGACCCCCCAAACGAGTGAAATGAACTCAATGGAGTAGAGATATCTGTCTTGTGCTTTTTTTTGGTTTTCCCATTCACTCCATTCAAAAAAATATCTAACAATAAACATAGCTCTAAATCAATTAGGCCAATCCTCACTGGTGCATAAAATTGGATGCTATCATGTCTACAAACAATATTTGTCATTCTAGTATATTTACTTGGAAAAAACATTCAAACAACTTGATTACACTATGAAACTTGTAGAATTATCCTCTAACACTTAAAACACAAAGATAACAGATGAAATTAACAACAAAACTTATATTTACATCTTAATTTTTTAAGATAATAGTTAGTATGTGTAATCCAAACTAAAATTAATGTAAATATTAAATACCTCTTAAAAAACCTTAACAAATGTATTACTTATATATATATATATATATATATATATATATATATATATATATATATATATATATATTATTTGATTTTAAATTTAAACAGATTTTGAAACAACAAAACCAAATTCCCAATAAGCCTGAGTGATAGTGATTTGAGGGATGGATTTAAATAATGCTAGTAATTTGAGGGATGCTAGGATGGTCTCCCAAAGGCTTCACCTTCCAAAAGTTGGCATAAAAAAGTTTGATGGAATAAATACTTTGAATTAGTGGATTTAAATAAAGAAATACTTTGCAATAAAATAATGAGTAAATATAGTTTTGGTAACAATTTTTTTTTGAGACAAAACCATAATATTATTAGATTAAGATAATCAAGATGATTTTTGTGATGAAAATACTTCATAGTTCTAAGTATTGGCCACAAATATTAATGATGTAAGTTATAGATATTAGTTAGAAGATTAATGATATAAGCCATAAAAATTTATTGAAAATTTACATAATAAACTTAGAAAATTAATGATATAAATCATAAAAATCTATTGAAAATTTACATAACTTAAAGATTAATGATATAAACTATAAAAATCTATTAAAAATTTACATAATAAACTTAAAAATAATATTAAAAATATAATTAGGAGACAAATCCAAAAGTGATTACCATTATATTTTTATATTAAGCTAAATATATTACATTCACATGAATACAAAACATGCAATTTAAAATGCACTCAATGCCATAAAAAGTTGTATTGAACAACAGCGCTCTAACTACAAAGTTTTGGCTTTGAATGACGTGAATACCTTATGAAACAATGATCTTTTCCTTAAGAAAACACATCAAGCTGTCAACAAACATAGTTTAAATCCATACAACCTGTACAATGTCCATGTACATATTAATGTGATTATTTAAAAAAATAAATTAATTAATATCATATTAAGTTTTATTAGATATTAGGATTGATCTTATCTAAATATATGTTTTTAATGAGGATATATATTTTTTTATTTTGTTTAAAATTTAACAAAAAAAAGTTGAATTTATAGATTTGAGTTGTTAAATTTTTATAATCTTGATGTTATTAGTTTTTTCAATAAACTAAATTTATTTATATTAAAAACTACACTTTAAACAACATAAAATAAGGATTTAGTCCAAATTTATATTGCCAAATTCAGAAAAAAATAAATCGTTTAAGCAATACCATAACTCTCGTCGTGTAAAACGTCTATGCATTCATTTATTAGCCTGCAAAGCGCTTCGCTACATTTATATTCCCTCATGCTCAACGGAAACGAATACACGTTCATTTATTAGCCTGCAAAGCGCGCCGGGACATTGATATTCCCTCAGGCTGAACGTAAACGTCTATGCGTTCGTTTATTAGCCTGCAAAGCGGGCCGGTACATTGATATTCCCTCATGCTTAACGTGAATGTAAACTTCATTGAAGCGATCAATGTGCATTAAATTATAATTACTTCGGAATTATTTTTGCTTTTAAGAACGTAACCACTAACCACAATGTAGAATTGCAAGATGGGTGATTAATATCCAGCCATGCTGCAACTGGCATATAGGCCGTAGGATCTAATCAATGACTTATACTCATTCAATGTTACTAAGATGCATAGCAAGTTGGATATTGATCTTTGTATAGCAGCATTCAATGTTGCTACCATGCTGCTTAGTTGGATATTGGTCTTTGTACAATAAGTGAAATTACAAGTGAATCACATATCTTATATATTATAACATCAATAAACCAAAATAAATATATAACTAACCATTCAAATTTAATTTAATTCTTATAGGATATATATGAATGAAACAAATGAATGAATGTATAATCAACAACTGAAATTTAGTATAATTTTTAAATAATTATAAGATAAACATGAAGGAAACATTTAATGAATAATAAATATCTGAATACTAAAATATATTTCACTTAATCTATAATCTATATATTATAAAAAAAAGTGTAATCACTAACTCAAATTTAATTTAATTATCAAGTAATATAGGACATATATGAATAAATGAGAATTTGAAATAAAAGTTGTGTTAACCGTGAGTGAATGAGAAAATGGTTTTAGTAGCTATCACACATTACAGTTTCTGTGGTTTGGTTACTTCTTATGTGGTCTTTATTTGAAAACTATATATAAGGGTTTCAATTTAAGATTAGCTTCAAGCACCTTTAGAGAGTAGCCTTAAGCACCTAGAATTCAGATCGAATTACTTCTACGCACTCTACCATAATATATATGAGTTTAGAGAGTAGCCTTAAGCACCTAGAATTCAGATCGAATTACTTCTACGCACTCTACCATAATATATATGACTTTGTCACAAAATGTTTAGTGTTTGTTTTTTGATGGGTAAGTGCTTAACATTTTCACAAAACTAAACATCTTATTTATTTAGAAGAGAATTAAGTTATAATAAAAATAAACATTTCCAAGAACATCATGGAAGTGATAAAAGTTTGAAAGAATTACAATTCTTTAATAATAATGCAAAAATAAATAATATATATTTTTCCATCTTTCAAAGACACTATAATAATGAAGAAAACAAATATCTTGTTTTAATTGGATTTTAAGTTAGATTAAATTAATATTAAATGATAAAGGTAAACTTAGAATATGTTTTTCATTAACTTTTCACTATAGAAAAAATCAAAGTTTTTCAATCAATTAAAATTAGCATTTAACACCAATGTTAAAATTCAATTATATTTTAAAAATAATTTAATACCAATTTTAATATTTTAAAATCCAATTCTATTTCAATTTTTAAAAATACAAAATATTCATTAGCTCTTCTTTTTTTCTCTTAGATTATGTATAAATAATATATTCTCGCAAGATTTAAGTGTTTCATAATTTTTTTAAGTATTAGTTTTTCACTACATACCACTACTATATTAAAACATTTTCAAAGATATATATAAGCAACTTTGTTATTTATTTTACTTCTTTCAATATATATAACCATATATAAACAACTTTACTACTGATTTAACTTCTTTCAATATATAACCAATTAAATTTAATTAAAAGTAAAAAGGAAATTTGTATATTAATTAATATACATAATAATATTTGTTTACTATTGTTCCTTTTAATTAATTTTACTTGTTTAATATATAACCAATTAAATTTAATTAAAAGTAAAAAGAAAATTTGTATATTAATTAATATACATAATAATATTTGTTTACTATTTTTTCTTTTAATTAATTTTACATGTTTAAAAATTAAACACTTAAAATTAATATTAAAGCTACTTATATCTACTTATTTTTCCTTTTAATTAATTTTATATGTTTAAAAATTATATTTAACAACTAAAATTAACAATAAAACTGATCATATCTACCTTTTAAAAATATTTTAATGTACTCTACAAAATAAAAAAATCCAAAACAAAAAGTTGAAATATTTATAAGAGAAATTAAACTTATGTAACAAAATTTAAATAACTTATATAACTTATTTTATTGATTTTCTTAACCAAGCATTAAATTATGTGGATGACATTATTTAACAAAAATAATGAGTAATTATTTTGTTAACAAAACATTAAATTTCATCTATATATATTGGTGGTGATGATTAACGTCCACTAAGAACGAATCAATTGGTATATCGGACTTTAAGAGGGTAAGTGATTACTTGTGATTCTTTAGAATTTTGGTTTTGTGCTCAAAAATCATTAAGAGAAGCTTTCCAAGATCACCATACTTTTGTTGAGTTAAGAGGTTAGGAAGGTCGGTAGTGTGATAAATATTTTGAAAATGAGATCTAATATGGGTATAGGTTGGACAATCTAAGAGAAAGTGCTTTTCATCTTCAACATTCTTAGTGTCACAAAGGTGACACACTCTTTCATCCCATGGCGTTTTAGTAATTGACCAATGCCCAATTTTACTATGGAGCTCGTGAGAATTTGTTCTTATCTTAGCAATGCTTATTTTTTTCTTTATGCTTGGCAAAACAAATAGATAATTTTGATCTTCTAGATTAGGGTTGATTACATATTTATAATACCTTAATTTTCTTTTTTCCTCTAACTCTTTACCACACCACATTTTCTCCTTAAATTTTGATTTGAGGTTTTTTTTAATAGTATCTTTATTCTGCAAAAGGGTTTCTTCCATGATTCCCCAATAGTTTAGCCAAGACGGGGCGTCTTTATGCCATCCTCGCTTGAGCCGATGGTGGTTATGACTTGATTTTGAAGCAATTTTAGGTAGCCTCTTATCTTCCATGTTGTTTAACTTGTTATTATACATTAGGTATCTAGTCATAGCCATGATCTCAATGGGGGAGGGGCTTGTTTATAAGAGGAGGATGATGATGATGATTAAAGTCCACTAAAAAAAAATATTTATGATGATGATGATGATTAAAGTCCACTAAAAAAAATATTTATGATGATGATGATGATTAAAGTCCACTAAAAAAAATAAAAAATTGATGATGATGATGATTAAAGTCTACTAAGATCAAATTGGTTTATCAGACCTTAAGAGGGTAAATGATTACTTGTGATTCTTTAGAATTTTGTTTATGTGCTCTAAAAGCATTAAAACCAAGATCACCATACTTGTATTGAGTTAAGAGATTAAAAAGATTGGTAGTGTGACAAATATTTTAAAAATGAAATTTAATATAGGTATACGCTGGACAATATTATATATATATGTGTGTGTGTGTGTGTGTGTGTGTGTGTGTGTGTGACAAAAGTAATGAACAATCAACACTAATTAAATTAGAAAGATAATAATTTATTTTTATTCAACAAAATATTAAATTTTATTAATGTAAATAAAAAATAATTTATTATGTATAGATAAACACAAAAAAAAATATGAAAAATCAATGAAGAGTTAAGAAAAAATATAAAAATATTAGGTGGTAGAAAGCTAGTTAAGAAAAAATATAAAAATATTAGATTGTAGAAAGCTACTTTAGAAGCAATAATACTAGCACAGTCGCGGGCTAGTGAATGCCGAAAGCCAGAATGAGGTAGAGAATGAGAAATGAAACGCGTTGATAACTGTTAATTCCAAAAGTTAATCATTTAAACGTGGCAATCATATGATGTTACAGTAATTTCTTAATATGATTAGGTAAATGGTAAAAAGTAAACAGGTTAACTGATGCATTTATAAATGCAAAGAAGTTATCAACAATAAATCTGATTCATTGATTTTGGAGGATGACTAAGAATATGCCAGCATCTTCAATGCATAACCATTAGATTAGAATTTAAGATTAAAAGATCATTAATTGTGCCCATCTCCAATAGATATACCCTTTCACTGTAAATATATAAACACATAGTACTTTTATTTTTATTTTTTTTCTTTGTCAAACTGAAAATTCTATTCTGTCAAGAAAATATTACAATGACATTCAGGCTTGTAGAGTTCAGAAGGGGTTCACCCAAGATTAAAGATATAGTTAACTCACAAGCAATTGCGTATTTAGTTTAAAGTGATGACCTCCTCGGGACGAGTGACCGAGAAAGGTACTTTTGGACGCTAAACTATAAAGGAATTTAATATGAAGGTTTATGTCGTTCCCAAACAAGGTTCGAAATGAGGTTTATATATTATATATAATTATATTATGATATAATATATATATTTGCTTATTGGAATCCGAAGTACTCTAGATTACTATCTAGGTAAT